>JASDQU010404558.1:0-10699 GCA_032191745.1 Picea mariana | reverse complement strand
GGATTTTCTATGCTATATTGATATTTGGTTCTTAACATAGTTGCAGTTTGGACACTATATATTCGTTGATTTCAAATTATTTCAGAACAATAGTTTCACCAAGTTCATCGATCAAGGAAATCTGCTAAAGCAAGTGACAGTACAGTTGCGTCACAACGCCATAGAAATTACCAGGCGGATCTGCGTCTCAGCTGGCTAAAAAAAAACAATTATACTATTCGGTGTCCTCCAAAGAAAAGCTGGAGTTCCAGGGTATACAAATTGACAGACAAAGCAGATAACCAAGAACCAACCATACTTTAAGCAGTCCACAAGCAAGTTCTCAGAAGGTTCCATAGAGCAGAACCCATCGACCTTTGCACCAAACAATTTGATATACAAAGAAAATATGTCACCGCATTTGTTTTCTATTGAAACAAACTTTCATCTGGATGTTGAACAAATATTACAGAGAGACATGAGGTATTTTCGTTTCCTTTCAAAGTTTCATATAATTTTTTATCCCCTTTTCAGCCGATATGCAAAATTGCATTGTCCTCATTTAAGGTGAATTTTCTTTGTATCCGAAGTTGCCGTAGCATGTAGACATTGCTTGCCTTTTTCTGTAGATATGTTTCATATGACAACTCTGCCAACTAAGGAAGCACATTTTGTAACAGCGGCTGCCTGATCGTATAGTGCACGGTTGTGTTTCCCACGGTTTGAATAACACCACTGAGGCAATTTCCATAAATATATGGACATTTTTCACCACATCGCAGACAATCAATCGTATCATCAGTTATCAAAGCGGAGGCAGAGGCAACAGAATGACATTTTGCACAAACAAGCTCAAAGGGGGCCGAGTACACATTGGCTGCAACTAAAAGACCTTCAACCTGGGAATGCAAGCAAAGGAATTAATACATTGAACAATATAATACACAACTGAATCCCACCCTCCCCTTTAAAACAAAAGGAAAAAATTAACAATTGCAGAAATTTGTTGAAGGCTATTTCTATAAGCAAAGCGAGGATGATTTTGTAAATGTATATGCACAACAATTGTAGAGCTAACTAGCTTCTCCAGATCCTTTACTGTATCTGCTCTCAACTCTGTTACAAAAATTGATTGGGTTGTCTGAAAGATTGTTTCTATAGCATCCTTCTTTTTGTTATATTTTTGAACAACATAAGTGGAGTCTGCCCTCTATGCAATTGTTGTTCTATTGACGAAAACAAATCCGAATACATATCGAACAATTGTAGCTGCAACATGGAACAGTGCAATTTTTGTGTAACTTATTCGACATACATGCAGAAGTGAAAGTAAACAACAAAAATAAATATGAAAAGTGGTACCATTGCCTTCTCACTGTCCGACTCTCCATCCTTTATATGGAGAATGTGTTGCGACCCAAATTTCCTGGCCAGTGTGACAACAGCCCCAATAGTTCCCATTGGGTAAATATCAGTGCTCTGTGCAAGTTTCCTAATAGTCGAGTCCGGGAGGAAGTGGTATTCTGAACAAATAGGAGGAATTTTTTCCACAATGCTTGTTTCATTGACCGAAATAATTTGATCGCAATCACCACGGTCATATACTGTTTTCGGAAATATATTAAAATTTGTAATGGATATCCCATTACGTGGCAATATCTTTTCTGCATGTTTCTAAACAAGTTGTGGAGGAATAGTAAGTGTGATTGTCATCATGGAGTCCTTGTCTGTCATATCAGTACGCATAATGGGTTTACTTTTGTTTGCCTTGTCCAAGTAGGTGGTATAGACAACCATTATGTTCCCGATGAACACCTATCCAGTTTGGTGGCTGTTCAAGGCCTCTATTGACAGTACTTTGGATGTCATAACTCTAGACCTGAAGACATTTTTTGAATAGGAAAACTAAAGTGAATGGTAGTGTGCTACAAGTACATGCATACTTTTGATGAACTATGGAGTCAGAGTTTCGCAACGACACCTCTTAGTCTGTGGAACATGCAGCAGGTTCGACGTCTCATTTGTACTTGTTGATACTTCTTGTGAGTTGCAAACCATGTACTGCAGAGGGCATCAACATATTATCCATTCCATAGATGAATATATAGCCCAAGAAATTTTTCTAGTAAACATAGTAAGAGCATAGCGCATGCATCTTTACCTTTGGCCTTGTCAGTTTGTTGATGTCTGGGATGACTGATTGCTCATGGTCGTCTCACTAGTCCAAATTTTTCTGATGCAAGCATTTGTAGATGGACATCAAGACTAAGAAAATATATGCATTCTATATTATATGCCCACACCTAGTTTGTATCTTTAATTTGCCGGCACACTTGGTATACCTTTTAGAATATTCTACCACAGAACCCTCTGCTGTTGCACAGAAGAATTCATCTCCTTGTCCAAGCAACCTGTTTTTTCCAAGGCAGCAATGTGGAAGATGCAATCGACAGGAAGGCAAGTTAATTTGAAAACAGACATGTAAAACAAAAAAGAATCAGGTCTATTTACCCACCAAAGAGTCCTTCGTCATGTCCATCCATTATGTTTGTTTAAATGCAGCAATGCAGCGCAAACACAACGGACATGCACTATCTTAGTATGCAGGAATAAACGTATGCAACCAAGAAAACTTACCATGCAAGAAGGCACACAACTAGCTTAACACATATCCAGACCATAAATGAAATACAAAACAACGCAATATGAAACAACAGTACGAGCATGCACCTTTCTATATCCTCTTCAGCTGATGTAGTCGAGACTCTCTCGTTTTCTCCAGCTACTCTATTTGTTTCAATTTGGGAACCCACAAAATTTAATGAACATCAATGGAAGTTGGTATTCAACGGAGAACAAGCAATATGTACATAGAGAAAAACTGACTCAACGAACAGTATACAAAGGCAGAAACATGAACCTTTGTGCTTCTCTATCCATGGTTGTAAACGTGTACAATTTTTTTCCCTGGCCAAAATATATTACAAGGCACAAAATATCACGCAACTGCATGGCTGCAGCTAAATGATTTTTTCTTTTCCCTGGTAATTTATCCACATATTCCCTCTAGCCATGTTCTTTATCCTCTACACAGACTGTTGTGCACATGATACAAGTTCTCAGTTTTTCGTGGCTTATTACCCACACATGCTTCCAGACATGAAAATATAATCTTGCAGAATCTTTGTTGCACATATCATATGTCAAAAACAACACAAATTGCATCCTACGCACACCAATCTATGTAGAGGAGAAAGGACATGTCATGTCATATCCACACATCTGACCATACATGGTTTATAAATGTACCCTGCATACATATGCTTTATTCCAACAAAATAATAGTGGGTATTGCAACTTCACATGTAATCCTCAAACAATTTTTCATGCAACTATTTTCTTTCATGGTAGGACTGCAACACCAGGAAAATCTCATAGAATAACAGATCTTGACTCCGATAGACATGGAAAATAAAACAATTGCATATCCACTGGTGGGTGCAGGGGCTGAACACCGTAAAGCGCCCCAAACAAAACAATAACAATCCAAAAAAAAAAAGAAAAAAGAAAAGGTCCAAACATTTCTGCTGCACCCCAACCCTGCAAGGTCAAATCAAAGAAAATAAACCAACAAGGACCAAACCAGCGAGAAAGCACGAAGAGGCCGAACTGCACCCCCAGCGCCCCAAAGCGCAAACCCCAGCCAAACAAACAGAACCAGCAACCCGGGAACCAACGAACCAACAAGAACCACCGAGCCAGTGAACAACATATGTATCTCCAACAATTACGAAACTGCAACCCAAACAGAAAAGGAACCGGAAACACACAAGGAACATGCGACTACAAATAAGCAAACATTCTTACTTGCAAACTGCAAACTAAACAACAAACAAGGAATACAAAATGAAACCATGACATCCAAACTTACTCTGAAACGATGAAATGCAGAAGCACAACTCGAATCACCAGTGACACAACAACAAGCAACAACTGAGAAACCAGCGAACAAGAACAACTCACTGAACCAGTAAACAAGGTATGTAGCCTCAACAATTTACGAGGATGAAGCATACAATGGCAGCAACCGAAAAACCAGCGAAGAAGAAGCAGTCACTGAACCAGTAAACAATGTATGTAGCTTCAATGGCAGAACAAGGACGAAACATACAATGGCTATTGAACTGGCGGTAGACAATCAAGTGCAAATTCACTGTAACTGTATAGAAAATTTCGAGGAAAAATGTACTCCGAGAACTGTATTTACATAAACATTTAAGACTCTCAGGCTGTCTAAGAACCTCTTGGAATGCAAACATTTAAGATGTCAGAGGTGTTGCAGAATGTCGCGTCATGTGAACATTTACGCAGTCATTCCTACTGACGCATCTCAGAATAAGTGTCAATACATTTCAATAAATATACATCCACCAAAGACGCTATAAACTTTGGAATTCTCAATCACTACAAAGCTTGGATATCAAAACTTTTCAATATGATTATTACATATCAAAACTTGCGGATATATTCGGGTAGCAGAAAATGCTAATACAAACATTCGAACTAATGCAAGCATTAATCAACCTTGAAGTAAGATACAAGAAAAATATATGATTAAAACATATTGACTATGAGAAAAACTTTGGATATGTTGCCATATAGTACATTGGGAATAACGAAGCCAGAAATAAGACCTCCAATATCTTATCCAATCAGATCAGTACATATATGTTACTTTTTTTTATATAAAAATATATGCTTTTATTTCCATAGCTCCAACAATAAGTATTGTGCAAATATTTCAGGTCAAAGGAAAAAATAATATGCAGTGAACGATTTATCGATTGCTATAGTCCCTCTATGCCCACGACAGGGAATAATAAGAACAAAGAAAAATCATTCCCAAATTTATTCTACAACAAATACTTTATTTTTCAAAAATAAACATAATGTTAATGAATAATAAAGATTGGCTTTTCATTAATATTCATTTTTTAAAATATACAAAGTGAAGATTATTAGGATATTTTGACACTTACTAGTTAATTACGATCAACTTGGTATAATGTGTCTTTAGGTTAAAGTGTGGTTATTTGTGTGTTTCTTTAGTATGCATTTGTAATCTGACGGTCATGATATGTTCCCGACATAAAGTGATCTGACGGCTCATATTCTCCTCGATCTTAATGGTTACATTGATCCTTGGCTTAACACTCAATTGGTCCATGACCTCTATTTAAATAGCATGGAGGGTCATTTGCTAATCATGTGAGAAACTATTGTACTATTGTTTTTCTTTTGCATTAATAAATTGCCTCAAGTGACCACGTTGGATGGGGTCATGGATATTTCCCCATAGGGGTTTTACCATATAAAAACATCAACCTGTTGATCTCTTATCTGGTTGTGTTATTGGTTACTAAAGGTGTTTTCCATATGTTGGAGTATTGTGTGTTGTCGAACAAAGATAATATTAAAGTGGTTATTTGATTGTTGAGAATATAAACTACAACATTCATTTAAATATATATTTTTACATTAACTTGTTTTTATTAAAATGATAAATACTATTTGTTTTAAAATAATACTTATGTTGGTAAAAATTTGACTATTAAATGATAAAATAATAGTTATATTGGTAAAAAAATGACTATTTTTTAATAGTGCAAAGATGAAATAAATATGTAGTTTTCCAAACATGTAGAATTCCAAAAATAATAGATCTCTGTTGCTCCAAAATTTCCAAGGTTGCTACTACAATATATGGCCCATGGCCCATCATTGAGTGCATTTTCTATGCATTTTCTAAGGTATACTTTGGTTCTCACCATAGGTCTAAGAGGATATAATACCTTCATCTTTAGGTAAGGAAATGATGGATTGAGTGTTTCAAATGGGTTTCTTGGTTCTGGGGATTCAACTCACCATTGACTGTTTTCAAATGGTCTCCCTCATTTGACCTTGGAAAAAAAGAAACACAAAAATACTTGTGTGGGTTAAATTGTCTTTCCTCCCCATAGAATTATGTAAGGAGGATATTTAAGGTGTCTGGAGATAAATTAGGAGTTTTCTTAAAGATATAGATGGTGGCCATGAACTCTTTTAATAGAGTGGTTGTGAAATTCTGTTGAAAAATGGAACTTGTAGAGGGTTTTCCTGAAAGTATAAATTTAGTAGTGGGGGAAAAGAGATTTGGAAAATCCTAGATTACCAAAATTTTCCCTTAAAATGTTCTTATTAGAGATCCCATGAACACTTGGAAATTTCTTTCTATGGAAAAAACCTTGTTCTTACCAATGAGGGCATGTCTATTGCAAATGTTTAATGAGACTATGGAAAAATATCATTGAAAGATCTCCAAAAAATTCAATCAGACTAGAGGGTTGAGTGGCCCATCCAAAAAATTCTTGATTAGGAAACTAATCTCAAAATTTAATCTAGATGGATCTTATTATTAAAACAACTATGGTTTATTAGGAAATGAGTTCAAAAATCATGAAGACCCTTCTACTTGATTGGAACTTTATCTTTCTAAGTTATATTGGTAGCTGAGGAGGTCTTTGCACAAGATGGATTACTTTTATTAATGATGGATTTCAAAACCCCTTTCACTATATGTTTCTCTCTTTCTTCTCACTCTTTTGTAACAAAGTTCTGGATATAATCAATGTGTGTAGCTAGTAAACATAATTTTTGGGACAATATGCCTTGGTCTAGCATTCTAGATTTAGAACATGCCATATTGGGAGGAGACTTAGACTATACTTTATCTACTTTAGATATCTGGGTCCAAAAGATAGACCAGAACAAAAACTTGAATATTTTAAGAAATTTAATTTTGCTTGTGGTCTCATATCGATAATGAACCTATGAAATTATAACACATTTGGTATAACCATAGAAAAGGTGAAGATAACCATTTGGTATAACCATAGAAAAGGTATATAAAGAACCCTCTTTTGATTCCTTTTAAAAAATGCATATCTATAGCACTAAAAGGGGGTGACTCTAGTCACTTCTCCATATTGCTTGAATTTGAAGACAAGTGATCCAAGCCACCTACCCCTTTTAAATACAACTAGTATTTGGACAAGTATGAGGAACTTCAATGCATTGTACAAGTAAATTCGAATTTTTTTGACCCTAGCACTAAACATAATCCTATGCATCAATTTTCAAACAACATTTCCAAGATAAAGGAATTGGTAAGGTCATGGGCCAAAATACTTCTAGTTCATCTTAGTCAAACCTATCATTCATGGAGCTCAAAATTGAAACAATAGTAGAAGATATTATATCTCACTTTGGATATGAGGTCATCATGGATGAGTGGGAAAATATAGAGAAATACAAACAAACATATTGTGTCCTTGGAGGAGGTAAAATAGTGACAAAAGGTTCATGTTAGGTGACTTGCAGAAGGGGATTCCAATACTTTTTTTTTTTTTTTTTCCGATAGACAAGTAGTTCAAAGGAAATAAAATAACGCTATCTGGAAAATCAATGATCATAATGGGATGAAGACCAGATCTTTATTTTGATGAAGTTGTTAAGTAATTCAATGCAGTCTACAATAACCTTGGGAAATAAACCGTAAGAGACATTATATCAATATCAGGTTGCTTCAATAAGATGTTTTTTCCCAGAAAACAACTTAGTTTTAATGAAATAAATATCCAAACTTGCAGGAATTTATACAAATCATGGACAAGATGCAATTTAATGAATCACCTGGTCTATATGGGTAGCCAATAGAATTATTCAAATTTCTTTTTGAAATTATAGGTGTCAACCTTATGATGGATGTTGATGAATCTATGTTATCTAGTATGATACTTAAGTACTTAAAATCCACTTTCATTGATTGTATCCCTAAGGTTAATGATATCTTAGTTCAACAACTTTAGAATTATCTCCTTATGTAATGTTTTTTACAAAATTATATGTAAGTTAAATTTGAAAGGCTAAAAACCATGTTGGCAAAACACATCTCTAGGGAACAATTGGGTTTTCTAAATGGTCACCAAATTCATGATGCCACAAGAACAACCTAGTAAGTCATTCATACCATAAAGTTTAAAATACTCCAATCTATATGCCTAAAAATAAACCTCTCTAAAGTATTTGATCAACTCAAATAGTTGTACATGAGACTCATCCTAAAACATTTAGGAATGCACCCTCACATGATATTTTGGATAGAGGAATACTAATCTATGGTAAAATTTGTTGTCCCCATTAATGGATTGGCCTCTAATTTCCTTAATACCTCCAAGGGTCTTAGACAAGGTGCCCTTTGTCTGTTAGGATATTTAGACACTCATGAGGTCTTATGTGTCATTAGGTAAAAGTGTTTTTCTATGGTATTGATTAGTATGCATTTGTAGTTAGGAAATATGATCGTCACGATATGTTCCCAACATAGAGTGATTTGACGACTCATATTCTCCTCGATCTTAACGACTACATTGATCCATGGATTAACACTTGATTGATCCATGATCCCTATTTAAAGATCATGGAGGGTCATTTGCCGATGATCGATTGTGATAAACTCTCTGGTAAATCTCTCTGTAATATTTTTATTTTGCATTAATAAATTGTTCCAAGTGGCACTACAACAAATCCTTGTGATTTGCTCCATTTTTTGCTTCCAAAGATTGTTTTAGTGTATTTTTCTCCATTTTTTTGAAAATTTCGGCGCTATTTATTGGGATGGCGTTATTTCTGGAGTTTTTTGCACTGAACAAAACATGTAGGTGCAAAATTAGGCGCTAATAGCGCCAGATTTAGTGCTAGAAATAACGCTAGATTTCAGACTAGATTTAGTGCCAAATTTAGCGTCAGTTGTTCCTAAATAGTTAATTAGTTGGGGGTTAAGTGGATAGGGGATTTGAGGATTATGGGATTTATGGATTTGGGGTACATGGATTAAGGTTTAAGGGATTAGAGGTTAGGGTTTAAGGGATTAAGGGTCAAGAGCTAAGGGATTTGGCGCTTACGGGTTAGGTAGTTTAATGGTTGATGGATTAGGGATTATGGGCTAGGGGATTAATGTTTAAGTGGTTAGGGAATAGGGGTTTATGGATTAAGGGATTAGGGATTAGGGTTTAAGTGTTTAAGGGTCGATGGCTTAGGGGTTAGGATATTTAGGGATTTTGTGTTGAGGAATTAGTGATTAACTAAGGAAATTGAGGGATTAATGCAAAAAACACCAGAAATAGCGCCATCCCGATAAATAGCGCCGGTGTTTTCAAAAAATTGGAGAAAAATACACTAAAACAACATTTGGAAGCAAAAAAGGGAGCAAATCACAAGGATTTGTTGTAGTGATATATTTTTTGTCGAAACTACCTTGAAATTTCATGGAACGTATTCGAACAACACACCCATCACCAATGTCATCCATCAACGCCGCACCAATGTCATCCATCAATGTCGCACGATGACCACTGAATGGGGTGAACATTGAAATTTCTTCAAATTGTGCCTATAGGCATTGAAATTTGACATGGTTAGAGTAGACACATGCCTTGACACTATGCAAGGGTTTTAAGACTCAAGGNTCCATGTTTGCATCAATGTTCATCATGTAGTCTCATTTTCATGATTCCTCATTCCCATATATAGAATATTTCTCGAAACTCTCTTGAAATGTCATGGAACGTCTTCCAACATGCCCATCACCAATGTCATCCAATAACGTCATATGGTGAGCAGTGAATGGTGTGCTGACGTTGAAATTTCTTCAAAGTGCATCTGTATGTGTCGAAATTTGACATGGTTAGATGAGACAGATGCCTTGACGGTATGAAAGGGTTTCAAGACTCAAGGATGTCTAATGTCCCCGCATAATATTCGACATCGTCCATGCTTGCATGAACCTTCATTATACGGTCTCATTTTCATCATTTGTCATTTCCATCTACAAAATCTTGGTCATAACTCTCTTCAAATGTCATGGAATGTATTCCAACATGCCCATTTGCAATTTCATCAACCGATCTGGCATAGGGAGCAGTGAATGGGGCCTATTATCGCACAGTTTGTAGCTTAGGTTAAATGCTAAAGGATTGAAGGCAAACTGGCGTAACAGGAACCTTCCCCACCCAATGTCACCTCAATGGGGAGGTTCTTTCTGTTTAGGGAGGTTAACCCAAGGGAGACGTCCTCGACAACCTGGGGTTTTGAAGAGGCAAAGGTTTAAAGCTCAAAGTAGAATTTCCTCCTCACAGGTTACCACCTAGGTCAGACAGTTCGGCTAATCAACAAATAAAGAAGTGTATGCCTAATTGAAAACACCTGCGCGGAACAAGACAACAACAATACAGTATATATATGCAGGCTATAACTCAAAGGGTTAGTACTTCAATAACTATCTGATATCATTTAATAAGCAATGTAAAGCAATAGATACAAAATGAAGTCAACGTTTTGTCAATTAGCCATGAAAGAGCGTCAATTCATCAATATCTATCAAGATGATCAAGCTAACAATGTATCCAATCAACAATTTGCTCAATAAATTCTTCAGATCATCATTCAATTGCTTATATTCAACTTTTGTTGCGTCAAGATGAGATAACCAACTATGACGTCAACCCTAATTAAGTTAGTTTGTTAGTTAGGGTTTCAAAATTTAAAGTTTTGAGAATCGTTTTGTACACTAAGACTTCAACGTTTGGAGGTTAGATATCAGTGCCTTAGGGTATATGGAGTC
>JASDQU010404557.1:0-10699 GCA_032191745.1 Picea mariana | reverse complement strand
GTGCTTAACTATGAACGCGAACGCATATGTGTTCTGAAAACTTAGGATAAGTGCATATCGTGGGTTTTCCCAAGCTTTTCCATGTTTTTATCACCAAGGGGTTAGACATCAAACCTTTCAAACCTTATATATATGGTTCAACATTGATCATCATGCTTTTTTTATTGAGATAAAGAAAACTACCCTATGCTCTAACCTAATTACCTATGACAATTAGCCCAGATTAAACTATTGGACTAAGAAATTACTTTATCTTGGGGTTATCTGACCAAGATTAGGCAATTTGGTCAAATTTATGCACTAACTAACCTAAATCACTTGGCTAAAATTAAACAGTTTAGGCAAGCTTATTCACTATTCCTATCAACATCAATTTAAAAGAACTTGGCCATGCTTGAATGGTATGGACCAAATCATTGTTATTGCATGGGGCTCTATTGAATTTCTTTTATGTCCTCTTTTATTCTTTTTCTTTCTTTTCTTTTTCTTTTCTTTTCTTTTTCTTTTTCTTTTCTTTTCTTTTTTCTTTTCTTTTTCTCAAATTATTTGCAGAATGGAAAATCATTTGACAAACAAAAATAGTTAAAGAGATAACATTTCAGTCACCAGTTGATTCTATAAATTATAGGGTTATAACAACAACTCCACCTAGGGATGGTACTCTCCTTGTGAAGTACCAAGAATCCTGATTCCTGATGTTATGACAAACTTTCTCCATAGTTGCCTTTGTTGCTTGATTGGTTTTATTTTTTAAAATTGGGAGACAATGTTCAGTGGATTAGGGCCTTCTCTATGGGCTTCAACCATCTGATCAAAGTTATTTCACTCAAAAACTTGTAAGCAAAATGAAAATGGTTTGTATAATGGAAAAATGTGACTGAAGGTCCCTACTGAGGAGGTGAATAGTGCTTCATCATTCTGCCATTTATAGGTCCTCCTGGCAGATTGGTCCCATCACTATTGTTGAGCAAGAAAGCATTATTTCCTCTAAATGCTTGGATTATGAAAGGTCCCTTCCATAGACTGTCGAATTTTCCATGCTTTCCCTTATCTTCATTTCAGGCATCCCATCTTAGAACCAAGTCACCTAGCTCAAAGTCATCTTCTTTATTTCTTTTTTCAAAGATCTTTTTAATTCTCTCTTGGGCAACCTAATTTTTGTTGTATACTTCTTCTCTAGATTGTTGCAAGTGGATCATCTAGTTTATCCTTCTTTAGGAGTCGTTCGGGTTGGCTTGCATCTCTTGCAGCAACTTCATGACAGGAACTCCTAAGGAAGTGGGAAAGACTACTTCAGTGCCATAAACTAGCTGATATGGTGACATACCAATTGACCTCTTGGTGGTTAGTCTATCGACCCATAGTGCGAAAACTAGCTTGGTATGCCAGGATTTTTTGTTTTCTTGCAACGTCTTCTTAATAATGTTCACCAGGGTCTTATTGGATGACTCTGCTAGTCCATTTCCCTGAGGGTAATAAGCTGTGGAATGACCCAAACCAATATGATACTGGTTGCAAAAGTCTATGAGCTTCTTAGATCGAAAAGCAGCTGCATTGTCAGTTATAATCTTTCTAGGACATAAAAAATGAGACAAGAAATTATTTTCAAGAAATTTAATAATGATAGAATCATTAGCTTGACTACTTGGTACATCTTCGATCCATTTTGTGAAATATTTTGTAGCAGTAAGAATCCACCTGTGTTGGCCCGAAGAGGGAGGATGTATTTCTCCGATAAAGTCTAATCCCCATTGCTAGAAAGGAGCTTCAATAGAGATTGGTTTCAGGGGAAAAGGAAGGAGATTTTTTTTCCCCTTGAAAACCTGACATTTATGACACGAAGTCACTTTCTGATGCACATCAGTGAACAACATAGGCCAATAGAACCCAGCTCTGAGAATTTTATTAGCTGTGGTCTTCCATATCAAATGACCACCATAGTCTCCTGTATGAAAATCCTGCAATACTTTGTCAGCTTCATCCTTCAATAGATAATTCAACAAAATACTTCCAGGATCCTTCCAATATAGATTGCCTTCTAGAATGCAAAATTTTAATGCTTTCAATTTCAAAAACCTAGCTTTAGTTTTGGTCAAACCAGGGGGAGCTTGTAAGTTATGAAAAACAAATATCAGGTCCACGTACCATGGAGAGTTCAGAAATACCTCTTTCATGGTTGGAGTCGCTTGCTCTCCCTGTTCATCTATTGCAGCTAAGAAATTAATATCAAGAGCATGGAAATTGGATTCACCCATTAACTTTGCTAGACCTTGACCTTTAATCAGTTTAACGGACTTAATCTCTATGTCATACTCCATAATGATAGCAATCCATTTTCCTCTTTGTCCATCTAGATTGTCCTGAGTTAAAATGTCTTTTACTACTGCGTTCGGAATGCATGCGATGGTGTGGGAATGGAGAATATATACTCTAAAATCCTTTATGGATTTCACCAGGGCAAAAGCTTGTTTCTCCATTATTTTATAATTCAAAGCAACATCTCTTAATTATTTACTGAAAAAGGCTATGGGTTTTTCATACCCTTCGTTGTTTTTCTGTAGTAATACTGTTGCAATGGTATGTTCAGAAGCGAAAGAAAAAAGGTAAAAATCTTTGGTGAAATCAAGATTGATCAAGATTGGAGCCTGTGTGAGTGCATGTTTAACTTGTTCAAAATATTGCTTAGATTCAATGTCCCATTTTGTTTTTGTGTCCTTTTTTAACATGTTTATGATGTTCCTGAGAAGCTCGGCCAAGTTTGGTATGAATCTTCTTAGAAAATTTATTTTTCCAATGAAAGACTGTAACTCTTTGATATTCCTTGGGTGTTCTAGTTTCTGAATGGCTTTTATTCTGCTGGTATCTATCTTAATTCCATCCTTAGAGATTATGTGACCCAACAGTTTACCTTCCTCTAATCCGAAAAGGATTTTCTTAGGATTCAGAGAAATCCCAAATTTCCTGCATTTCTCGAATACTCGTCTGAGATGTCGTAAGTGTTCATCATCAAATTGGGAATACACAGTTACATCATCCAGATAAATGACAATAAATTTGCCAAGTTCTTCCACAAAAGAAATGTCCATCGCTCTTTGGAAAGTGGCCCCAACTTTCATCAACCCGAAAGGCATTTTCACATACATGAAAGTACCCCATGGTGTTGTGAAACATGTTTTCTCTTGGTCATTTGGGTGAACAAGAACCTGGTTATAACCTAAGAACCCATCCAGTAAAGAGATTTGACTGGATCCAACTACCTTTTGTAATATGTGGTCCATTTTTGGCAATGGGTGGTTGTCCTTTAGAGAAACTTTGTTTAGGTTTCGGAAATCAATGCAAAGCCTGATTTCCCCAGACTTGTTTCGAGTTGGGACCAGATTTGAAACCCATTTGGCAAATCGTAAGGGAACTATGATTTTAGCATCATACATCTTCTTAATTTATTTTTCTATCAGGGGAAGAACTTGGGATTGATTCTCCTAAGTTTATGTCTGAAAGTTTTTTGATTTTCTTTTATCGGGATCCTATGTTGTATAATGCTTGTGTGATAAGATTTTAAATCTTCATATCCCCGAGAAAACACGTCCTCATATTCCCTGAAAAGTTCAATGTATTTGAGTTTCTGCTTAGGAGGTAAGTATTTAGAAAGTTTTACTATCCCGGGTTTCTCTTCTGTCCCTATGTTAACGTCTTCAACCTCTTTCCCACTGGCTTCGATTTTAGGTTTTTTAGCTACATCATTGAAATCAAATAAGTCTTCTAACGGAACTAAACCCCTCGGTAGGACATTACTCTTTAAATGAAAAATGTCATATTCTATCTCATCTTCACCTAACTCTCCTGAATCTATTTTATTTACACTGTGTTGACGGGCGAAATTGACTGTCCATCAACTGGGAGAGTGGAACCGGTCCGGGGTTGTCTAATAACCTAAGCCATTTGGAATGAACCACCCTGACGGGTTTAGCGGCCCCGTTAGCTGATCTAAGGTCCTAAGAAAACCAAAGATAAAACTAATCTAAACTAACTAATCTAACTAAAACAAATTAAACAAATTAAACTAACTAAAACTAAATAAAACAAGCTAACTAAAAACAAACTAAACTAACTAACAATAACTAAAATGAACTAATACTAACTAATCTAATCAAAACTAACTAACTAATCTACTATCTATATATACAAACTACTAACTAATACTATACTAACTACTATCTGAAATATAACTTATTCACAAAATATACAATATCTACAAAATACAGATTTAAATAAAACCTAGAAAACTCATTTGCTTTCTGCCCTAAGACAGAGAAAGATATTTTTATTGATTTTATGATTTTATGAATAAGAAATAAAACTTACTGAAATTAAACAATCTAATATATCAATTCTACCTATAAATCTAACTAAAATATTAACAAATATACTAAACAAATAAACAACAAACAGACCTGGAAACGCTCCAGATTTGTCCTGTGTATGATGACTTCGAATCTAGTCAGAGGAAGGAAACTCGCACCAGATAATCCAAAAGCTTCTCGTAAACGATAGCTGCAATGCTCTTTGAGTTTGTTTACAGGAGAAACAAGACATAAAAAATCATAACAATTATATGATTTATAAATCTCTGCAATAAGGGAAACATGTTATGCAAAAACTTATACTTAATAATTCAACTTATGAAGAAGAGAAATTTGTCATTCACAAACTGAATCAAGTAATTGCTATGTTTTTTAAACACTGGAAGAAATCAGATATGGATTATATTGATTAAATTATATCATTTGCAAAAGACTAAAATAGCTAAAGTAGTCATTAACCAAATGCAAATAGATACAAATAAACATGAAATAAAATATTGATATTATGAAAAGCTAAAGCTATAACAAAACATCAATTTATGTCTCAGTCTGTATTAAAATTCCATATCCTTGTTCTCCCATGAATGAGGATGATGTTATTACAAAAATAATAAGTATTTATAAGTTTTTCCATAGGGTAAAACCTCCCTGTGGCAGTTATCAAACTATTTACATAATCTGGGAAGATATTCCCAAGATCAACTAAACTAGGAAATTAAAATGAAACTAAAGCATCTAAATATCCTCTAAATTGTCCATCAAATCCCATGTAATTTCAAATTCACCTAAAACAGGTCAGAAATAACAAGTTAGAGATATATTTTATTAACAAAACAATAAAAATCTAATTCTACAGACTCAGCTACAGAATCATCTGATTCTATAGCTAGTCTAAAATAAGATACAGAATCAGAATTGAAATCAAATCAAATCTTTTAAGAAATTCCATTCAATTTACATCCAACAATCATTTGAAAATGAATCATGAATTGAAATCGATATTCTATTACGAACTCAAACAGGATCCATATCATTAATCGAGTACAGAGATAGCAATACTCTGTTTCGATTTTAGTCATAAATCGAGTAAATGAAATCATATGAAACTAAATCGTAATCGTTTCCCAACAAATTGAATCGATCTATTATGAGATCATTTTGATATTCAATTGAAAATAGAACAAATCGCAAACACATCGTTACACTTGTGAATCGAGCAGGATTATCATAATAACTATATAGAAAGCGATTTAGATTGTGAATGAATCCAAATGATAATTGAATCTTTAACAAAATCATAACAGAATTATTCAAACAGGGTTTGTTATAGATTTCGATTGTTGGTCATTGCACAATAAGAAAATAGGATCGATTAATTTTGATCACAATCATTTCAATCAAATGAATCATATCAGGTTTTGACCAATTCATTTCACAAATTTAAAATACAGAGCATCAATTCTAACCTGAACTCGACTCATAGGACAAACTTGCTAAATTAGAACCAAAGCGAATCGATTTAGCTAAGATTTCCACACAGTTGTTATGATTCAGATTCATTTCCAATTCGGGCACGAAGGTGATTTGAGCGTAATGTTTTCATCAAAGAAACAGAGTGAGTATTCTTAACTTGGAAACAATAAAAAATAGAACATCACATGACACATCATCGTAACAAGTATCTTCTCGAAAACATTTACCAACCATAGCATACCAATGATGATGAAACCGAATCCGATCATAACGATCAATCTTAATCAAACCGTTTATCAACTATTGCACATGGATCATAACCAAATCAAATCCGAGCAATATTTTGTTCTAAACTGAATATGAAACATTTCCTTTTCAAATCGGATACCAACCAATTCATTTGAAGGAAAACAATCAAACAAATTCAAACGAAGATCACTCAAATCCAATCAAAATCTATTGATTTCTATACCGGGAATAATCAAATCGCATATCGGATCGACATTTCTTTTTATTCAAAACAAAACTATATATAGAATGCACGCAATATAAAAAATCCATTCAAGACGTGAACATAATTGTTTAAAACTGAATTCAATTCGTTATACAAACCTAGATTATTTACAAAAACAAATGATATCAAAACATACCTGTGTAGCGACGAGACTGTTCAATTATACCATCTTGGAATTTACAAAAGTCGTGGCTGATTCCACATTTTTAAACAGGATGGAGCCGGTCATCTTTTGTTTCTTATCTGTCGCTTGTAGCTTTCCCTTTTGACTGGTAAGGACTGCAATCTGGTCTTCCAAAGATTGAATCTTTGATTGGAGAATCGGAACATCAAGATAATATCGCTCTAACCATGAATTGCATTGGTCACAGGGTGGTTGTGTAGGTTTAGACAGAGCAGGCAAGGGTTTGGGCGAATGAGCGAGGGTTTCACAAGGCAACTTAATGCCTGGGTAGTTAGGGTCGTCCTTTAGGTAGGGGGGTAGGTTTGATACAAAATCAAATGAGGGTTCGGCACACAAACCTTGCGAATAGGGGTATTCGCTATCCAAGAAACACTCCACTTCCGAATCAGAGTCCTCACTCAAAATGATAGGGTTTGGCTCAATAGGGGGTTTTGGCTTGTTCCTTGCCATCCGTAAAATCAAACATGCATTCTTTTTCCCTTTGGCGTTTGCAGCAAGCTTTTCCTTGATCTTTTTTCTCATAGGCTTTACAATGGCTTCTGTACTCTTAGCTACAGTGTCAGGTAAGTCCACAGGAGGGTCGGCTGAGGGTTTAGGCAGTAGGAGGTGTAAGGGTAGAGGCGGTTCAGCCTTAGTCTCAGTTACTACAGGTTTATCAACCTGTATAGGGTCGATGTCATCAAATCCATTATGGGCAATGAAAGCCTTCCAAGTATCACCAAGAAAATTCAACTCATAAACAACGATGAGCTTAATGAGCCCATGATGAAATAGGATGTTATCAACCCTGTGCCTTTTATACTTTTTGGACATTTTATACAGGCTCCGATGAAAACAAAACGACATGTTTAGAGGATACCCTATAAAAACCATAAGGAGACACAGGTGGTAGAGGAACACAAACCCATATCGACCTTCGTAGGTCACAAACTGCTTGATTATCATTAACAAATCGTGCCATCATTGTTTAAGCATGGTCACTGGCATACCTCTATCACAGGAGGTGATTTTGCGTGATTGAAACAACAATGTCCACGACACTTCCTCGACCTTGCAATTCTTAAACCAATGCTGCCCAGAGGTAGGTAACCCCGTGGCTGAGATGGTAAACAGCTCATCAATCTCTAACTATATATCTCCGACCTTGGCTCGACAGCCATCAAAGGTCATGGCAAATTGTCGAGTTACGCAAAGGTTAAAACCCTCAAAATGTTTCACGAAGGTAAGCCACCCACTGTCTACCAAATCTTGGCGGGCATTATCAAACATTAATAGGGCTTGACTGCCATTGGGTTCAACTCGCACGACTGGTGCCATGGAGCCAAACACATGGTAATGGAAGGGTTCGAATTCACCAACACACACAGTAACAAAACTATCTGAACCACCAGCAATGAACGAGCAAAAGGGGTAAGCATTAATGCGAGCATGCGAAGGTGGTGGAGTCTGCTATGCATAATATTCATTATCCAAGTACAACCGCCAAATTTCATAGCTGTTCACTCCATAATAATAGTTCAACCATTAAGCCATGTGCACAACCAATGAAATCGAATGGTATATACCAATGCGCGCAAGTCATACCATGGTGTTCAAACATTCGATGTATAAATCAAAACCCAAAATGAACTATGCGCCAATGCATTAAATCATATAATCAAAGGTTCGACCAAGGTGCCAAAATGATATTCGTATAGTTGACTAGCCAAATAGTTATGAAAAGATTATCATAAGGATCATATCATATATATATAAAAAAAAAAAATCATAACCCCTATGCATTTTCATAGAATCAATGATTAGGCAAGTCATAAAATGCAAATCCAAAGGCTAAATGTATTCAATAAAACTAAGTTATATAATCAATCAAAGTATGAGAACTGATCAAAGGATATTGCCAATCGTGTAATGATCAATAAAAGGTAAGTGCAATAGGCATGATGACAAAATAAATATTCACAGTTCAGATAATGATTGAAAAACAACCTCGAAAGGAGAAGTTTTCACGCTTACAGTCGTGAAAACTTAACGAAGACAAATGTGTAAATGTCGCAAGAAATGAAAGTGTCGTCTATTTGAAAAATGCGACGAAAACTGGATGTTTGCAAGACATAGGTGTAGGCAGCTTATAGGATGAAGGAAAAAGTGAATTGGCTGCCAACACACTGTCATTTCCAAAATTGGATTTATTCACATTTTCATCATCATTTTCTAAGTCTATGTTTGTACACTCGAAGTCATTTTTACATTGTAGAAAATCTTCAATTTGCTCATCGTTCCCAAATACCTTCCAGTATCTGATGTTGTTTGGGATAGTCAATCTGCACTTCACCTCCACTGTGTATGGGCAAGTGGAACAAAAAGGTATCTTGCACATGGCTGCTGATGTAGGTAATCCATCTGCTAAAATATTATGTCCCCTGGGCATCACCTGCAAATCAACTTCAGTGAAACATTTAAGGGCATCCAAAACAACATTCCTATAAGCTCTAAGTCGGGGATGTTTTGCTACATACTCACCTTTGATTTGTTTGATAATTAATTCGGAATCGCCTCTTACCATGATTTGTTTGGCACCAAATTTCTTTAGAAGTTTCAGACCGATCATCAAAGCTTCATACTCGGCAATGTTGTTAGTGCACTGAAAATTCAATTTGTCAGAATAGTTTTCTGAATACCTGGATTTGTGATTTTGTAACCAAACTCCTGCTCCAGATCCTTCTTTTTTTACAGCTCCATTGAAGTCCATGCTCCAGAAATCTACTGGCAATTCTTCACTTATCACATTTTTCTTTCTTTCTGCCTCAGTGATTTCTTGGCTTTCTTTTGGATCAAATGTATCTTCTTCCAGCTAAGGGATTTTTTCTCTCGTATCATCGTCATTATATAGGATGAAGGAATCTAGTTCAGAATGTGCAAAGTACAGAGGATAGTTGTGTGGCTTTTCTTGGCTGTTGACCATATATTTCATCAACGTCTCTCTGTACAGTCTTCTCTGTTTCACGAATACTGGGATGGTGGCATACGACATATCCAACTACAAAGTACCTTTCAACTTGGCCCCCCAAGACATGGACAAAAACATACCATATTTCGAGGGAACGTCTGCGACCAAGACATCCATAACCATGCTTTTTGTTGGGATATGAACTAGAGTGATACATAAGTCCTTGATCAATCTGATACATCTGACTTTGCTGGAGTCAAAAGAGTGTAAGTCCTTGTAAGGTCTGGTGACCTTGAGTCCCAATTTTTCCATCACTACTTTAGGCATAAAGTTGTGGGAAGAACCTGAATCTAAAATAGAATTATCTAGAATCAATTCATGTATATTAAGCTGATGTAAAAAGGAGCGACAACACCATTGTCAGTCTGAGCATCAACTTTAGGGTCAAACAGGAGTTTAGGTTGATTGTCGGTAAGATTTACAGTATCTGAATGGTTCGTCGATCTGATGGTTAAGGACTTCGTGCCTATATCTGGTTCAATGCTCAGTGCTTTGATCACCTGCAATCAGTAAGCTTCCTTACTCATCAACTCAGAAAGGGGAATGGGAATTTTCACTTTGGCTAATTCCCCTTTGAGGCTGAAAGGTGTAGGTGCTCTTATTTGGCTCAACAATTCTGATTTATCCACCACAGTCTTCTGGACATAAGTATTTGGTGGGTTGGTTGATGAAACCTCAGTCTGCGTTGATCTTTGTAAAATGGTAAGGTTTCTTTTTGTTGGAGCTTCAACATTACTTTTCTCAGGGATCCTTTTGGTAGGAGGCTCAGGGGCTTTCTTGGTTTCGACCACTTTCTTTGTTTCGGTTAACTTTTTTGGGGAATTTTCATCTGTCTTATTACTTCGCAAATTGTACTGCCTGTGTACCTCCATAATGGAATTTTCAAATGCCTATTGTTCAGTCTCTTCATGTTCTTCACTCACCTATGTTTGAGAAAGAAGGAAAAGTTCTTGCTCTTCCTAAGTGAGGAAAATAGCTTCGTTATCGTGAATGCCCATGAGATTTATGTGTGTGTCCTCCAATTCTTCAATTACCTCTTCTCCTTCATCGGCATAATTTTCCTGTAGGGGTGGCCTGATCTGTTGATCAGGACCCCTCTATTCTCTTTGATCCCTGGGATCTCTATGCTTGATTTGAGGAGGATTTCTTCTGAAGTTAGG
>JASDQU010404549.1:0-10263 GCA_032191745.1 Picea mariana | reverse complement strand
ATCACCATAAGGAACACAAAGATCACAATATGTATACAATTTTCTTTTTATTATGGACTTTAATCCTTGGGGTTTATCAACAACAACTGAATAGAGTACAACTCTACAAGAGCACCATCTCTATATGCAAAACTCAGCTTACATCCTCATCATCAACTGAGATGAGGCAACATTCCTCCACAGATATCAATCTGTCATAGTCACGTGATGTGTCGATAGTGCAACACGTGTATGTACGTGTCCTACCAGTAGTACAGCGCATGTATGTACGTGTCCTACCAGTAGTACAGCCCGCGTATGTACGCGGCCAGTCTATACTACATCCTGCGTATACCTTCTGATCTATTAGGGTTTATCCTTTTCATCACATACTCAGATCCTCTGCAACCTGCAATCACATTCTGTTATGTCTCTCACTGTCCAATCTGACCCACATCCAGTCACAACACATCCAAGCTCTCCAATAGCCTACTCATGCTTCTCAACCATATCATATGAATGCTACTCAAACATGTGTAAACAATTAGTATACTATAGACATCATATAAGTACTGAAACATAAGAGTGTTGCTTACTCCATCAACTCAAACCACATAAAAACCATACCAAGAATGCCTTAAGCATTCACCAAACAATAAGAAAGAGTATCCATTAAGACAACCATGTAACCATACCTCTTGAACCAATGGATATATCTGAGCATGGATATATCATTTAAATAATATTTTCTTCTTTGCACGCTCTTTGACTTCTTTGACCTTTTGGGGCTTCAAGCCAACATATGAGGGTCCTCAAATCTTCATAAGGCCATAACTATCAAACCGTGAGGAGTTATGTGACATTCCACATACCACCGGAAATGGCATGACAAACACTATCCATATAGAATAGTTTCACCAACAACTTCACTGATATTCAATTCATTATTCTCCAATTAATCATGGGTGCTCCAACCATTATTCTAGGATAACTCAACCATAAAGCGTCTTCCCGTGAGGGATTTCACCATTAGGGGACCACATTGGAGTTCATCCATTTGTACTCTTTATCAACCATGATAAGATAATAATGAGTCGTCTTTACATCAATCACACTATGCATCATATATCAAGGAAACCACATTGATCCATATTCATCATGTATCAATGACAACTCATCACTCCATATTCATCTATGCATTCTCATCAAGGACAATACATATTACATTTGACATCAATATCAATCAATCAATCCTTTGGCATCAATCAATCACTTGACATCAATCAATCAAACCATTGGTATCAATGACAACCTGATCCAACAATCTCCCCCTTTGGCATTGATGGCAATACCAACATTGATGTCAACACCAATTATTGATGTCAACATGTAGACAAGGCATGCTCTACATCAATAGTCATCAATTATATCAATATGACTATCTCTCCCCATTACTAATGACTGTCTCTCCCCATTACTAAACATCAATCACATCAATGTGACTATCTCTCCCCCTTTGACATTAATGGAAAAGGGCCATTCTCCCTTTAGGGTTGCTTCCCCTGCTTGAACTCTCCTTGGGGCTTCTCCCCCTGTCTGAATGCCTTTGATATTCCTCTAAATAATCTCTCCCCTTTTTAACAAGGGATATCACTTTGATGTAATGTTGAAGATACATCATTCATACTCCCCCTGTGATCATTGCTCCCCCTGGAACTATGCCTCTGTGATTTTTCTTCAAGTATAGGGTTATTTTCTCCTCCTGGAACCATGGGAAGAAGAATGACTCCCCCTATGGGTATGTCTCCCCTTATATTCTCTGCTATATGAACAATATGCTACTATATGATGATCCTTGGACTTGTTCATGCATCAAACTCATGCCATACCAACCATCATGAAACAAAATATATGTCAACAATAAAACAGAGAATCATGAGTAGAACACCACCCAAGTACATCATGTACCAATTGTGTGCCCATCATGTACAACACCCATGTACATCAATACCATAGAATGTGCCATGAGATCTCATCCATGGAATGTATCAACCATATGCTTCTATCAACATGCCAACAAATGTCATATCACTCATGATATGTCTCCATTATGAACTAAGTGTCATAACCATGTATCTAAAACAAATACCAATTGTTGTGCTAATCAAGTAATACCATCAAACATATGTCATCTATGAGTGTACCAAACAAGTACATTAACCATGCATCAATACTACAAAATGATGAATCCTCATACATGTATGTCAAATCCTCCATAAAATATGTGCCAATCAAACTGCTAGTAGGTGCCTCTACCAATGTGCCAATCATGCATCAATTATAGATCATCAATGATGTACAACATGATCACCTGATCAACTCACCAACTACATGTCCCAATATGTATCCCATCCATATGCCAAATGAATGCATCAATTTTTCCAACAAGTAAGCTTCCAACAATACATCACAAGATATATCAATGAAACTCAAAATATGTACCAGCCATCTACATAAATATATTAGCGTCAATCCTCCATTCACTACAACAAATACTAAGCATACAATAACACATGTGCTAGTAGTATGCTTCAATAGATCAATGACATCTCTAGCTAGCATCATCAAGATATATCACATGACCAAGGTGACATAAATTCACTACTATAACCAACATTATTCTTCAACAGAAAATGCACCAATCCATACCCATGGGTTAGTTCCATGCACCCAAGATTTTATTTTACATCATCACCTTACATAATCCAATATAGAATCATGAAAACCTATAGCAAACAATGTCAGAACCTGCAACAAACAATGTCATACCTTGCAACAGAGTGTTATACCATCACATCAAGCTGCAACCCATGTGCATTACCTTTTTCCCAAGGATTTACCATATATACGCAACATGTTGCACAGAAAACTCGCATATGTATGTGACCTATTCAAGGTAAGCCTGCGTATGTACGTGATTGTTACCAATGTCACCCATGTACACTTCAGTAGATGACACACTTGAGCTTCCCTTCAATCTTCCATTCTGTTCTGGTTGCTCAATCTTCTTCACCCACTTCTGAAGGTGTCCCTGTTTCTCAAAACTTGATCTCTGAGCTTCCATATTTTCAAAGATGTCTCCCTTCCTTACTTCATTCATTATTCTAGTCATGCTATATGAATTCCTCATCATGGACTTTCTTCTTATGTTCTAGCGCTCCTAGTATTTGTGGCCAAATCCACTATAGTTGTAGCATCTCATGGTGTTAAAATGAACAACAATGTGTCCTACTTGATTGCATCTCCATCACCCTATGGTGTTATGAAATATTCTTTCATTTCCCCTTGCATAAGATTTACATTCCAAATCTTTGTGACCATATTCATTACATGAATAACATTGACCATGAAAAACACTTTCATACCTTTTCTTTGGTGTCCATTTTCTTTGAGGTGTAAAGGTAGCTTCTTGATGTCTTTCTTCCTTAGTTCTTTTGAAACTTTCCTTGCCTTTGGATGGTTGACTTGCAACCTTTTCTTCATCCTTTACTTCATGCTTCTTTGAGGTTCTTGCTTCAGCATGTGTAGCTTCTTTGTATCCAAGACCTGATTTATCATTTGGTGATCTTTGACTTTCCAAGGTTTAATTCAAGATTAGTGAGCTATTCAAGAATTTGTTTGACTTCTCTACTTTCTTTCTAAGATCAACAACTTCAGTTTCTAACTTATGACATGACTCTTCCTTTTCATTAATTTGATTCTTCAATAGTTCCTCTACCCTTTTGGCTTCTTCAATTTGTGTCTTGAAATGGACAATAGTTTCAAAACTTTTTCTAATCTCATCATCTACCTTCATATCTTCATTTTCATTCTTTAGTCTTTTGATCTCTTCTTCCTTTTCTTCTAATTGAGTCTTATTTCTCTCTTATTGTTCTTTGAGCATTTCATTTAACTTCAATATGTGCCTTTGACTCCTCCTAAGAAACTTCTTAGTCTTATCTGAAAGATAGCTATAGTCTATATAATAATGGTCATTGCTATATTCATATAGACCCTCTTCAACTTTATTTTGAAGTTCTAATAGTCCTTCTTCTATTATTTTCATGGGATAAATACCATCAAACTCTACACAAACTATTTCTAGATTTTCTTCTTCAATTGTAGAGAAAAATTCAACATCATCACATTTTGAATCATTGCAATCAAGGGTCTTTGAGGATTCTTTACCTTCATTTGAAGTATCTTCAAGATCTTCCTTTTTTCCAACATTATCACATGATTCTTTTCCTTTATTTGAAATGTCTTCAAGATCTTCATTTCTGCTAACATCATCACTTGATTCTTTGTCTTCATTTGAAATGTTTTCAAGATCACATTTAGAAATAATGTATTCAAGAGTTTTTGGAGATTCTTTACCTTTAATGATCTTGATGGAGTGGTCTTTAACATATTCCTTATTGTTTTGATATGTCTCCTCTAGATTTAGCCATGGATCCTTGGGGGAAGTGCATTGTCACGTGCTCTCTTTGATAGGGCTTGAGAGTCCAGTAAGAATGGTCTTGAGAGCCAATGCATCATTCTTCTTTCCTTCCCTTTGAGCTGCAAACTTTGACTTGTTCTTCAAGAAAACTGATCCACCAATGGCTTCCTTCCAAATAGTCACTCCCATTTCCTTCAAATGTACTCTCATCTCTATTCTCCAAGTAGAATAGTTTTCCTCATCAAGGATTGGTACTTCATCATCCATTTGTGTGTCTATGGATCTCCTTCAAGCTTGTTAAGGCTTGTAGTGAAGGCCTGCTCTGATACCAATTGTTGGAAACACCAACTACACTAAGAGGGGGGAGTGAATAGTGTAGGGATATTTTTCCCAAAACTTCCTTCTTACACAAAACTCATTAGTTATAAATCACCATTAAATCATTAACCATTGTTGTCTTTTATAACCAGTTAAATGTGAACACATATCAGCAACATATATCAGCAATATATCATCAACAAACTATCACCATAAGGAGCACAAAGAACACAAGATGTATATACAATTTTATTTTTATTACAGACTTCAATCCTTGGGTTTTATCAGCAACAACTGAATAAAGTACAACTCTACAAGAGAACCATCTCTATATGCAAGACTCAGCTTACATCCTCAACATCAACTGAGATGAGGAAAAATTCCTCCACAGATATAAATCTATCACATGCACGAGACTTATTGATAGTACAACACATGTATGTACATGCCCTACCAGTAGTACAACCCGCGTATGCACGCGGCCAATCTCTACTACAGCCTGCGTATACCTTCTGAGCTATTAGGGTTTATCCTTTTCATCACATACTCAAATCCTCTGCAATCACATTCTCTTTTGTCTCTCATTGTCCAATCCGACCCATAGCCAGTCACAACACATCCAATCTCTCCAATAGCCTACTCATGATTCTCAACCATATAATATGAATGCTACTCAAAAATGTGTAAACAACCAGTATACTATAGCCATAATATCAGTACTGAAACATAATAGTGTTTCTTACTCCATCAACTCTAACCACATAATAGCCATACCAAGAATTCCTTAAGTATTCCCAAAACAATAAGCAAGAGTATCCATCAATAAAACCATGTAACCATACCTTTTGAACCAATGGATATATCTGAGCATTGTAGACCTTCCTGGCAGCTTGATCTCAGAATCTGGAACCTATGCATCTTCATCTTCTCAAGTTTCCATGGCTTTACCAGCATGTACTCACCCTAATACACTGCCAGCCCACGTACGTATGCACCCTAATACACTGTTAGCCTGCGTATTGTATGCACCCTATACATAGACAGCCTATGTATGCCTCAGAAACTAGGGTTTCTGAACTTCCGTAACTTTCACTCTCATGATATCAGACTTGCTGAAACTTTGATGCGTCCATGAGATCCTCCATACTCTCTCTCTCTCAGAATAGATCTTCAATACATGCTCAAGATATGCACAAGAGCTACACTTAAGATGCTCACCAAGGATGCACAAGATATTCTCCCAAAATGTACTTTTCACAAGAGACCCTAGCCTCTTATTTATACTCTTCATCTTCTAGGTCACTTAACCTATTTTCCTCATTTTAGGGTTAACCACTTTCCATAAATAGAAAGTTCTCCATTACTTTATCATTTAAATATTTATTCTTGACTTTGTCACCTTACTTTAATATTTAAATAATCCTTCTTGATTTTGTCACTTCACTTTATTATTTAAATAGTCCTCCTTGACTTTGTCTCTTTACTTTATCATTTAAATAATAATTTCTTCTTTGCAAACTCTTTGACTTCTTTGACCTTTTGGGGCTTCAATCCAACATATGAGGGTCCTCCAATCTTCATAAGGCCATAACTCTCAAACCGTGAGGAGTTATGTGACATTCCACATACCACCAGAAATGGCATGACAAGAACTATCCATATAGGATAGTTTCACCAACAGCTTCACTGATATTCAATTCATTCTTCTCCAATTAAGCATGGGTGCTCCAACCATTCTTCTAGGATAACTCAACCGTAAAGCGTCTTCCGATGAGGGATTTCACCATAAGGGAACCACTTTGGAGTTCATCCATTTGTACTCCTTATCAACCATGATAAGATAATAATGAGTCATCTTTACATCAATCAAACTATGCACCATATATCAAGAAAACCACATTGATCCATCTTCATCATGTATCAATGACAACTCATCGACCCATATTCATCTATGCATTCTCATCAAGGAAAATGCATCTTACATTTTGCATCAATCATTAGTAAATCAATCCTTTGGAATCAATTAATCACTTGAAATCAATCAATGACATCAATAAATCAAACCATTGGCATCAATGACAACAAGGTCCAACAACAACCAGAAGGAGGCTACAACCCCCTATATTCTTCGGCTACAACCGAAAGGTGGCTACAACCACCTGTCCTTGCCCCGTCCAAACACCCTAAAGTAGAAGTAGAATGATGGAAAAACTGTCATAATATCACAGTGAGATATATTGTTGTAAACCTCTACCAATAAACCTGAACCATGCATCAACCATGCATCAACCTATACCTCAACCTATAATCAACCTGTACCATAAACAAGTGCATCAACCATGCACCAACCTGTACCAAACAACCTGTAATCAATTTGTAATCAATCTGTGCATCCAACCATGTACCAAGTATGTACCAATCATGTGTCACCTACTCATAAACTATGAATCATAAATATGTACCAACATCATCAACTATACACCTCATGTATGTGCCAACTCATCAACTACTTGTCTCAACCATGTACCCAACATGTACCTTAACCAAAAGCCCTCATAAATTTCATCATCCAAATATGATTTGTAAATATTTAATAGACCTGGTGTATATGATCACATACCTACAAACCTTCCTTAACTTTAACAACAAGAGACTAGCATTTTCATCAAACTTTTCTTTAGTCTCACATGACTAGTTTTGGATTAGTCAACAACCCTAACTTGAAATAATCATAACTATGCACTTGTAATGAATAAAGATATGAAACTGATATACAATTTTATTCAGTGTGTTTTGTGCAATTACTCCAAGTTTCACTACTTGAAACCTCCCAGAAAAGGAGTTATAGCAAAAATGGCATACCTTGTTGAATTATGGATTATTCTAGAGAGAGACCTTGTAGAGCATGCCCCGCACGGAATATTTGTTTAATATATCAAAATATATTACAAAGAATACTACAGACTGTACTATAACCAAAATATTTGGTCTTACTGAATTTGGATATGTTATGAAGAAGTTATGACGTTTTTCCCCAAAACACCTTTTTTAGACTACTTTCAGGACTAGCCACAAACCCTATTTTCCACCTAGTGTAACTCCAAAAATACAATGACCCACAAGCTAAATTTCTTACCAAAGATACTTAGATATGTTTCCTCAATGGAATAGAAATTTCATGGTCTGAATCAATCTAGAAAAAACGTTATTGTGAAAATGGTGAGATGACCTATAAATAACATACCTTAGAAAGCATCATCAAAAGAATTTATCCTCCCTTGAATTTCGGCCTTCTTTTCTTCACCTTCCTTCTGAAATTCGGCTTAGATATCCTTTGGTTACCTCAGACACCTATATATATTCAATATGATCAAGTGTGATACAAAATGAGAGAGACTTTCCTCTTATTTATACACTCAAAGTAGCTTCCTTAAAAACATCTTCTAGGTCACTTTGTCCACTTTCCTTATTTTAGGGTTAAGCCACTTCTAATTTCTCCATTAAATTTATTATTTAAAAAAATTATTTTGTATTCTCTTTGAATTTTAGTACACTCATCACTTCACTTTATTATTTACCTTATAAAATCTCTTAAACCACTTTGAATACTTTGACCTTTTGGGGCTTCTAGATGACATATGAGGGTCCTCCAACTTTGTAAGGCCATAACTCTCAAACCGTGAGAAGTTATGTGAAATTCCACATACCACCAGAAATGGAATGACATTTAATATCCATATAGAATAATATTCCCTGAAAAAATATCAAAACTCATACCATTATCCATCAAACAAACTTGGGTCCATTACCCAAACCTGGGTTCTCCAACTTCTTATGGCCATAACTCTCTAACCGTGAGGAGTTATGTGACGTTCCACATACCAATGGAAATGGAATGACAAGAACTATTCATATAGGATAGTTTCACTAAAAAATTCACTGACGTTCATCTCATTATTCCACAAATAAGCATGGGTTCTCTAACCATACTTATAGGATAACTCAATCCGCAAAGCGTCTTCCCCTGAGGGCTTTCACCATAAAGCGACCACTTTGGAGTTCATCCTTTCTGCTATAAGGATTTATTCAAGGGTTGACATTAATAACAAACAACCTTCACCAACATCCGGTGCTAGGAGTCCAACATAATTGGTGTTTCATCGATCTAAGGCATGGATTGGGTGGTATGTCGAGTTGCAACTTGCCTCCTGAAGCCATTCAAGGACACAATGACAATTTGGTCCGGGGGCACAAAATCACAATCGGGAAACGTAAATTAGTTCTGTAAACTCCGGAAAATGTTGTTGGAGAAATTTCTATTTTCGACACACTAGTTCAGTGGGAGTTAGCTGACTAGTTCTATTTTTAACATCACTATTATGCATGCATGCATTCCTAAGGAAAGCTAACTGTTTAATTGTTTTTCTTAGTTATGGAATGCTTTTCCCTATATATGAGTGTATTCCACTCATTCGTTGTATCATATTGATCATGATCTATGTATCAATCATCAACTCACTGGAGTAGTGTGAATATATTTTCTTATTCTTCCATATTGAATCTCTCTTCCTTCCTTGATAATATTTGTTTGTACTTGCTTTAGCTAGATCTCCTGTGCAGGTTTCCATGAAACACTGACATGGTATCAGAGCTATGTTGCTTGGAGCAAGCCAGACAAGCCAAAGAATAAGGAAAATCGGGGTTTCGACGAGCTAAATCCGTGGTCGTAACTTTCAACAATTATTCCTCCAAAACTTTTACGTTTTGGAGGAAACAACCCATGCTAAGAGTAAATAGGCCCATTTTGGAAGTGGGTTTTCAAAAGTTTCATGAGATTCTTCATGGTTTGCTCAGAAAGTGAGTCACAAGATAGCCTCCTGATACGAATCAATGGCCGTACCTTTCCACATTCATTGCTCCCAAAATATTGCGTTTTGGAGGAAATGACCTGTGAAAAAAATTAAATCGGCCCATTTTGGAAGTGGGTTTTCAACCGTTTGGAGAGATTCCTCACCGATTGCTCAGAAAGTAAGTCGCAAGATCATCTCCTGAAACTGATATAAATTTATAATTTCTTAATTTTTCACTTGCAGATTGAGAGTAAATTTTTAGGGGTTCTTGGAATCAGTGAGAGAGACGGATATGAAAACTATTATACAGTCAAACTTGGTGGTAATCCTCACACCATACAATTATTTTGATTGGAATCCAAAGGTAGAATTCCAACTTAGAAGAAAAGAATTGTATGATTTGACGATGGCGACATAAACAAAACCTACATCAGCAATTGAGAAGATGAGATGGGCGAACCGTAAGGATGAGGCCACAGGACTACTTCTTGAGTTAATCTCCATTGATTTGTGGTTTCATGTTGCTGCATGCAAGACTCCAAATGAGATTTGGACCACCTTGGAAGGACTCTTTGGAAAGAAGGATGAGATGTGAGGTCATCTGCTTGAGGTAGAGTTGAATACCTTAGACCCTAA
>JASDQU010404543.1:0-10699 GCA_032191745.1 Picea mariana | reverse complement strand
ATTACTAACCTTGGTCTACACCTAAAACACAATCCTCATCATACTCTCTTGTTTTACACAAGAACAACCCTGCAACCAATCTAGCTTACATCTACATGAATAGAAATCTTCTTCTAACAATTAGCAAGAACATCCAAAGATTGATCAAATTAATACAATTACAATGTGTCTTATTTATAGGCTTTACATTATGCAAAACCATAAATAATGGCACCCAAAAATGGTTACAGATCCACATAGATAATTGGCTGCAAATCCCATGAATCTCAGGATTCTGTTACAATCGACTTCATTTGGATTACCAATCGGTTTCCACTCGACCTCTTGTCGCCTGACCTTTCAACATCCATGTCGATCACTTAAACTCTCGACTTCATGATCGATCACGTAGACCTTCTACTTAACCATCAACTCAACTTGACTCGTCAGTCAACTTATCGCCTAGCTGATCCACCTCGACTAGATAGTCGGATGATTGTTCTATCATATATATATATAATAGTTGTTATTTAAAAGAAAATGTTGTGAGTCTCATCATAACATGGCCATGGTTTTTTATGACGGTTATGTTCTAAAAGAGTTGGATATGTTGTGTTTTTCATTTTGAAATATTTCTATGACTTTAAAACATAATCTCCTCTCTTTATAAAGAATGGATTTTCTTTGTTTAGACATTAATGAGGATTATACATCAATGACAGCTCAAAAATAAAATGTCATTAATTTTGAGTCTCAAAAGAATGAAAATTACAGTGAGCAAAAAAGAATTAAAACCCCATAGATGCTCAACCTATAGGCAAATTACAGTGAGCAAAAAAAACAATTAAAACCCCATAGATACTCAACCTATAGGCACTTTTGTATCTTCTAACATCATTAACATTCACTAAATTCATACATACAAAGGTACTTGTCGTCACTATTTTCTTATAGACAAAGACACTTGTGTAGCTTCTAACACATGATGTCCACTAAATTCCTTATAGACAAAGACTTGTTTGTCTATTGGAACATTAGGTTGCTTATTAGAATATTATAAGGAGATTAGAATACAATATTGAAAGATTGCAACATTAGAGTTCCCTAATAGCTCATGATAGTCATAATGTCTGATATTTTCTCAATATACGATCACAACCACATAATCAAAGACTAATTGATATATGTCGATTTCTATCATTCACATTTTCCACCTTTGTTAATGAATGGTGTAGATCCATAGATCCATTATTGATATGCATCGATCCACGCCATTAGTTAATAAAGGTGAAATACATTGATGATACAATGTATATCAACCACTTGTAATTATGTGGGTCTACTAGTTGATTGTTGTTAATAGTAAATTCAATAAAACAAAAAGTAATTAAGTTGAAAATCTATCTTAATTATTGGATATTATTTATATTTGTTAATTATTGCTAATTAAGAGGAGAATATAATTATCTTTGGTCATGAGTGTGGATTAACCACTTCATAATTGTGCATTCTTTAACCATCATTTTGTTAAATGAATTATAATTAGAGTGAAAAACCTTAAATGAAATCTTGAAAATAAATGTTCTCATGTGAATGTTGGATGATATTCCAAATTAACAATGAAAAAAATTAATTCCCATAATAATAGAATATTCTGTTAAGCATCCACTAATCCAAGTATAAACATAAAGATAACAAAAACCAAGAAATAATTTATTTCCATGGTGATAGAATTTTTTTTATACATCCACTAATCCAAATATAAACACAAAGATAACAAAGACAAAAGAGAGACCGCGTGAAGTACCTCTCTTTCAATCAATAAGTATCACTATGAAGTTGATTCAAAATTGTCATGTAGTACTTATGGTGTAATGATAAAAGCAAAGTAGACTTCCAGCTAAAGACTTGATTACAAAATTTATGCTATGCTAACGATAACCCTACCTGAGAGAAGTAAAACAAACTTTCACTCCCTTAAACTAAATAAAATTTAGTCATCATTTGCTTGCATATAATTCATGCCATTCTCACTAATAAATGGATAGAATTCTGATTAATGCTTCGAATGGATTAAGTTGTAAATTCGGTTACCAGGAAAATACAAAAGTAATCATGTTGGTCTCATTTATAATTCTCCATATGAAATTAATGTAATTAATAACATGGCTTTAGATTTAAACATTTGTATAAAGAAAACATGGATTAAGGGATGTGCTAGAAGTTAGAAACAAATTGAACATGTAACTTATCTAGGAAGTAATAACCTTGGTTAGTAAAACTAAAGAGCATAATCGTCTTCCTAAGTGAATCTTAGGAGATTGAGAGGGAAATATGATGAACTATAATATGTGCATAAAAATAATCTAGTTAATGTTCAACTTGCCCTTTTAGGATGAAATCACAATTTTCTTATCATGAGGTTTCGAAAATTCATAGTTTCTCTCATGTCAATGTATTATAATGAAGTTTTGACGAATTTTACTTTACATTTTTGGCTCAAATATTATAAAAAAATAATGTTTGGAAAGCAAGTACTCCTTTCACAACTGTAATGTATGTTTAGGAATTCAAGTTTTGAAAGTAAATTATTAGTGGTTTTATGCCTTGTTGGTTGTGTAATATAGTGAGGTTGTTAGGACTTTAGCTACAAAAAACAATGATGTTGCACATTGTGAAGTTTTCAAGGTTAAAGTTATAACTTGTTTAAAATCGTGGCCTTGACCACCGGTACCATCCCAAATAGAAACCTTGAAACTGACCCCTAAATTGAAAAGTAATGCTAGTGGTAGCACCCCCTTTTTTCAAGGTTAACATTATGACTTGTTTGAAATCATAGCCTTGATAACCAATATTGTTGCGAACCGAAACCTCAAAATCAACCTATGAATCAAAACATGACGTTGCAAGTAACATTTTTTGTGCTTCAAGATTAAAAGTGCAACATTTTTTAAATCATGGCCTAAGAAACCAACATTGTTGCAAAAACAAAAAAATTCAAAACCTTAAAAAAAAAAATAAAAAAAAAACTCTCTCTCTCACACATATATAAAAACATTTTAAATTTACAAAATGTAATATTTAAAAAAAATTACTAAAATAAATAAAGAATCCAAATTTAAATAAATAAATTTAAAGCCAATTATATTATAAATAAATAAACAAACAAAATTAAAAAAGAAAAACAAAGAAGGAAAAGTGATTAAATTTTTTTTTTTAACCATAATTCAAAACAAAAAACAATATTAAAAATAAAAAATAAAAAATTCTCAAAATAAAACACAAAATAAAAAAACAAATCTTGAAAGAAAAAAAAGATGTTGGGGGAGTGTGATTTGAGGTCACAATGATGTTAGAAGTTTTTTGCCGCATGCTTCTTATTGACAGTGGTCATGTTTGATGCATAATGTCAAGGTAGCTTCAAGTCAACTACTGCACTTTAATTGTCTTTTGGATCACTCATTTAAAGCAAATGCCAACACCTACAAGGAATTGATTCTCATTTGTTATATAGAGATAACCAAGAAAAGAGTATATAAATAATTCAAAATATAAAAATTGAATGTAATCAATAACTTGGATGTATAATATTTAATAAACAATGTTTGAATTTCATACAATGTCACTTCTTTGTATGACAGAATCATGGAGAGACACATGGTTATGCTCCTAAAAATATAACATACATAGATTCATGGAAAGACACATGGTCATGCTCTTAAAAAATAAGACATATACATGAGTTTTACAAATCGTGTTAAATGCAAATGAACTATTAGTTAATACTAGACAAACTAAAATTATGGAAAAATAGAGACACTGGCATCTAGAAATTAAGGAGTTAAGCAAAACATGGCCATTGAGAGTCAACCATTTTTTTTTATGGAAACAAAAAGGTGTTTTATTAATATAACATTCTTTCAAAAGAGAGATCCATGTACAAACATAGTGGCAGAATTATTGTTTCCATATACAATTAGTTTAGACTATTGATTGTCACTATCAAGACAAAAGCTATAAATCATCACCAAAACACGGAGCAACTTTCCAAAAAGTAAGATACAAGACTTACTCAATGAAATACATATTTTCAGTGAAAAACATAGACCAAGATGAATTAACATAGTAGAACAAATGCCTTGCTCATCAAAGGTTGTTTTGCTAGTAATTGCTTTCACTAGTTGAGATTGGTACTTCATCCTCAATATATATCAGTGACAATCTCATCAACTATGGTCCCTAAGCCACTGAGCACTCATCTCCTTAATGTCACGTTGACTTGCTATGAGTAATATCAATCCAAATTCCTTATGGTTGCACGGCGATGATCTGGGATGTTTAACGCTTAATGTGTAAACCAATGTTTCCTCTAAGCTTCCATTTTGTCTCTTTCTTTGAGTCGGGTTTCAAAATGAAGAGAATAAAAAATTCTCGTTATGTATGTGAATTTGGCCTCATGGGCAATTTTCAAGGGAGGGATTGGGGGCTTCATGGCCCTATTGTGCCATAAGTTTCTTGAGCTAGCATTGAGATTGGGAAGGATTGACTTGCCAAGAGTAATATATATCCATCTTCCTTATGGTTGTATGGAGATGGTCCAAGGAATTCAACACTCGATGTTCAAACCTTTGTTTCCACCAACCTTCCAACTTGTTTATTTCTCTGAGGAAGGCTTCAAAATAGAGAAAAGAATAAAAACTTCTCTTGTTATATATGTGAATTTGGTTTCGTAAGCAATTTTCGGGGGTGGGACTGGGGGCTTCATGGCTCTATTGTGCCATAAATTTCTTGAACTAGTCTTAACAATGGAAAGGATTCCCCAAAGGTTCTCTTGTTTCCTAATGAGGTTTTGTAGCAACACAAGATCAAAGTTCTTAGAAGATCCCTCTTTATTCATAGAAGAGTCCACCACGACGAAGATCAAGTGGAGAAGCGAGTTGTCAAGGAAGTGTGAGAGACAAAGCTTTCAAGGAATGACAACCCTTGCTAATAAGTTGAATGAGACACATTTACTTGCCCGTTGTGAAGCACATCTAGTGAGTTTGTACCCTCATTCTAATGAGGGAAACTCCCCATGAATCTATTGAAATTTAGCAGAATGGCTCGGGGAATGGGTCGGATTTATGGGAGTTTAAGGAAGAAAGAACCTTTGAGACCCTCAAGTTAAGTGGGAGAGGCATCGACACTAGGTGTTTAGAGGGTGTCCAAAGCTTCTTTCCAAATATAATTTTCCTGTAAGGGAAAAGTGTTCAGATAATGTTAACAACTTTTTTAGCTACAATCTTATTGGCTAGCCAACCTATTCATTGGTGGAAGAACCTTATTATGTGTTAAAATTTACATGTGCCACAATTCCCCATAGCAATTTTGATCCATAATATCGAACTTCCAATGTCCCGTGAGGGTTTTTTATTTTTCCCATTAAAGTGATCAATGAAAAGTCTAAAATCTCCCTCAAAAATGATTCTTTTTCTAAAACCTTGTTTCAAGGATTCTTGGATACCACAATGGCATTACTAGCTCAACTTGATTGTTTAAGTATTCATTTTGGTCCTTGAAAACAACACATGCCTCTACAATATACTTGGATATCCTTTGGAGGCTTCATCAAAGTTATACTTATTCCATCTCTACAATATACTTGGATATCCTTTGGAGGCTTCATCAAAGTTATACTTATTTATCCTTTGGAGGCTTCATCAAAGTTATACGTATTCCATCTTTCAAGGGGGAATATAAGACCGTTTGTCAATCTTAAGATTGTTGAATTCTTATCCCTTAACAACATTGCTAGTCAATCAATTAATAAAAGGAACTGATTTTAAAACTATTTAATTATTGTGTGAATATTATGAGCAAAACTTTATATATTACAGAGATTAAATTAACAATCTTAATAGCATGAAGATTCTACGTTAATAAAGAAACTAACTAGAGGAAAGTTCTGTGTATATGATAAAATATATTGTTTACAATAGAGCAAAATTATATACACAATCCCATTTCCCGATTAAGATGCATTGTACTACTTACAAAAATCTTACCCCGACACTATTAGGCTCTGATCAATATTGATACATAGTAAGCTAAGTGACATGACACGATAACACAGGACATGGAGGACACAAAAATACGAGTATCCGACACATGAAATTTCAACCCTAAAAACATGACACACACACACACACACACACACACACATATTATATATATGAAAAAAAATTGAAAATTACGCATACAAAAATGAAATTTAGACAAAGATTCATGTTTTGTTAGAAAATATAAGATTTGCATGGTACAAAACTTTAGACATGTAACATAAATGATAAATCATGATTCATTTTACATTGTAACATCAATGATGATCAAATGACAAACACTAAACACACAAGAAATTAGAACCGTAAGTTGTAGCATTTTCGATCTCAATAAGTCATCAAAATCAAAATGCACATAGATATTGAGTCAGAGTCACTGTAGGTGGGAATACCAATGGAAAATACAAAATAGTCATAGGGTAGATAATAGAACCGTAGATGGAAGAATCTCATAGCCCATGAGTCGCAATTGTTAGTAGTACTCCATGTCACAATCATCAAGATTAGCATCACTACTAGTGCTCTCTCCTCCTCCTCCTCCTCCTCCTCCTCCTCTCTACATGTAAATAAGATGGAGGTTGGTGTGCACATACACCACTAAGTCAATTGACACGATGAGAAAAAGAAGAGTTCAACATAAGAATTTATACTTGAGTGAAGAGTACATTTTTACTAGGGTCATAACAAAAGAGTTCAACAATCGATGCCACCAACATCGAGGTACATAGGCTTGGTGCTCTTGATTAAATGTTGGTTCTATTAAATGTTAGTTCCATTTCGTCATGATAGAATCCAGTGGAAACATTGCAATCCTTCCAATCTTTAAATCTTGGAAACTGTTAAGTCTAACTGAATTTTGAATGGGACCTAAAATTCTACTTTCTCTGTATGAAGTCCAATGAGGTTGGAACCACTCTCAAACATCCTGAAACAATTAATGGTAAAGTTTAAATAGCATTTGTACGGCAAAACAATCATCAATTGCACACCAAAACACCTCACAACTCCAACTTGCATGAGCAAACGTGAGCCTGTGACATTTCCTATGCATGACAAGTGTCCTGAAATTGGGACACGTGAAAGGAAAGTGTCAGACATGGATTTGGGATGTGTTTTGTGCACAGGACACGTCCCAAATCCATGTCTGACACATATCCTCATGAATATGTGTCCCCACGTCGGATACGCAACACGGAGGATTAAATGGACATGTCATGTTTCATAGATAGTAAGTATTCTCAAAAAATGTAGTTGTCATCATAGTAAGTGCAAGATAGTTTGTTTCCAGTCAAAAATCTCAACTTTATTGTTCATAGAAAGTAGAAGCATTAGAAGCATATAATTAACTCTTGACAAATTGAAAGAAGAGAACTAGCTCTTTTGAGCCTTTAGCAAAACAATTAAATTGTGCAACAACCACTCTTCACTATATACAATGGATGTGTGTTTTGTAATGCAACATACAAAACATTTTGTCTCCACTTAATCATAATTTTCTATTTTCCTCTAGTTAGTACATAGCAATGAAAATTTCTACCATGTGTTAATTTCTTGTAGGTCAAACCCATCAAGAATTACAACACACTAAAACAAGCCAAATACTATGCTCGCTAGAATATCCATCCCTCTAAACTACATGCACAATTAAAAAGATTATGTCAATAATGTAAATCCAAGAATAACTAGAGTGACTATTGTCGTTATTCTCACATTGCACCTCTAAGAAGGTTCTAAAGAGTTCAGTCGTCCTTACATTGCACCTCTAAGGTTCTAAAGAGTTACACACATGTTAATATATCAAATTGTAAAGCTGATAGGAACTTTTTAAGCTTGAGGAAGATGCTCAATCATAAAGTATATATCATAGAGATAAGAGTCATATGCGTTAACTCAAAGAACAATGATGATCCCGTAAAAGTGCATTGTTGTGTGTAAAGATCGAATGGATTATACATGTGAATCTACACAAATGTGAAAATGCAGGTTGTATTTTGAAAACGCGTCCATCGTTTATTACTTCCTTGGATTTATTGCATAAGAATGGCAATTTTTTTTTTAATTTATAATATCTGAAATGGTCAAGAAGTTGGAACCGTAGTTTGTTTGCTCACAGCCATGGTTAGCTTCACTGATTTTCTTTCTTTTTTAATCATTCCACCTACTTCGTTTAGAAATGAACAGCTAAACTGACTATCCAGCTAACTTACAAATAAATAGCATACTCTACCTAGCTAAAACTTGACAGATGAATTCGCAGTGGTTCCCTCTGTTGGTTTTGGTCCATTAAATCAGTTGCTTAGGAATAAACATATTAAACTAATTCTACTCAGTTACTAGAATCGAAGCGGAAACAAGAAATCGTCATATCGGAATTGGGAAATTCGAATCTGTTTCCATTCATGGGATTTGCATCTGAAATAGCTGGAGGAGCATTTATTATTAGAATAATAAGATGTAACATGCAGTACACTATTAGGTATGAAGTATATGATTGTATGATGTATATAGTACGAAATATTAATCCAAGTCATGAATGATGAAATCTTCCAACTTTTTTTCCAAAAATCTGTTTTTTTCATATAAATATATATTTATATAGAAAAATTGGGGTGCCAATTCCTAATTTTGGGACAGCTGTCGCACCCGCACCAAAATCTTTTTCCTATTCCAAACTGCACCCATTGTCAAATAACCTTGATCTAACCAGACTCATAATGCTAGCTGTATCAATGTCTGCTTTGCACATATGTGCATGCACCAAATAAAATTAAACAAAATAAATTTATAAATTCAAAGTTCATACACACTTCACTGAAAAACAATGTATGATGTGCAAGAATTCCTTCAGTGTGATTGTCCCTGGTTTTGAAATTTGCAGTCTTGAGAAAAATGTTTCAGTATCTCTGCCAGTGAAAATAGGAAGCAAAACTGAAGTGCATCTGTTTTCCTTGTTCTACTGGGGGCAACAACTAATAACCATCTGCAGTCAATCTTGACAGATTTTACGAGGTGCTATGATCTATCCAATATGAACGGGCAATGCTAACAATGAAAAATAATACTAAACATTTAAAAAATGGTGTTATATCAAGAATGTAACAAGTTCTAAAGCCGAAATAGTGTGCCACTTATAAAATCACGGATATTTACTCAACCTTATACCATAGTAGCAAGATGTGAATACAAATACGGATATAAGTACAATACAGTTCGAAAATACGTAACGAAAAATACTCCAATACAGTCGTGTACGTCTTGTAGATACTAAAAATATGCATTTTGTTCCAAATTTTAGAAGAATTTTAGCTTCAAGAACATGCAATAAATAAGAAAAAATAATTCATTCCTTCAAAATTTGGCTATTTAGTAAGTTTTTTTAGGGGTTCTTATTAATATTTTTGAGATTCTTGGACCTTTTTGGGGCTTCAAGGGTAGACGAGTATCAAATACATGAAATATATTATCAAAAACAATAAAAAATATTTTGACCTTATCATATCCGTATTGCACCGAAAATCACAAAATTTCCTTTGCTGCCAAATTTCCGTACAGCAAAAACCAATACGGCCGAATCTTGCTACTATGCTTTATACCTTGAAAACATTACAATGATACTCCCCTAATGGGGAACTGCCTAAAGTGCTGCAATCTCTGAGCTCTTTTCATACAACTTTTTATCACCCACTGGAAAGAAATAAAGTTCCAAGACTTTTATTGGAACTTGCTCTAATACTAACTCTGGATCAATTTAAAATATCACAAACTCTCTCAGGAATATGCTCATACATGCACCGGAAAATGTCCACCAATTCATCTAATGTTTAAGTTTGAAAATATCTGTAACATTGAATCAGCTCCGCCAGATATCACACAATCTTCTTTCCACCAGTCTGCACACAACACCTGCCAAATATCACAGGAATAAAAAAACCTTCAACGTTAACCCTGGACAAAGCTCACATTAATCATTTCAACACAAAATAACTACCCTGAAAAGGAATGTTATCTAAATTACATAATGCACTCAAATTATTTCTTGAGAAAATGATTCACCTTATCTTTATGTGCCTCCAATGTGGTAAGCGGGACCTGTATAATAGGAAGCCAAACAATCAGTTTGAAGATATTCATGCAGTGTCTAGCCATCTAGGCACAACTTCCCACAATCTCATGATAGCATGTGATTTCTCGAGGAATGACCTCTTACAATCATAATTTCAAATTTTCAACTTTTAATTTAGATAATTTGCAGCATATGTTCTTTCAAACGGTATCTATGTCTTCTCCCATTACCTTGCTTCTGACATCCCACAACTTTAATGTCCCATCATGAGATGATGAGATCAAATGATGCCTAGATTTGGGATGCCTGTATAGATAACAAAATCAATTATGAGTGCAAAAATGGATAACTAATTTAATGTATAATCTTCTATATGAAAGTAGAAATTAGTAGCAACAAATACCACTTGCAAGCTGTGATCCAGGATTTGTGCGATGACAACTGAAGAATGGGAGTAAAAGTCCCTGTAACAAGAGTGAAACAAAAAATCTATTGAGATAAATTGCTTAAACAAGAAGGAAACCAGCTCTTAAAACATAAACTCTTGATCACCATCTGA
>JASDQU010404540.1:0-10699 GCA_032191745.1 Picea mariana | reverse complement strand
CAGGTGACTTAGTGGTGTATGTGCACACCAACCGTCTTATATACAGGCAGAGAGAAGAGTGGTTGAAGGGAAAGACAAATATGTGGGATGTGTTTCTTGATGATATGGGTTTGAAGTTTGAACAACAGTGTTGAGTTGGCATTAGCCAACTTGGATCTTAATGAACTAGTGCTAAAGTCAATCACTTTTGATGATGGTGATCCTCTTGAGGGGTCATTCTCCGCATCAACAAATGCACGGATTGCATTGGATATGGGGGAGGAGGAAGAGGATGGAGGAGAGAGCAGTGGTAGTGATGCCAATCTTGATGATTATGACATGGAGGACTCTAGAATCTAGTAATTGCTAGAATCTAGAATCTAGATGGTTGATGCTCGAATGATTAATCATTGATGAACTATGTAGTATGGATGTCATTTCTATCTATATTGATGTACAAATATGCATGTTTTCATATATTCTGCAACTAATTTGTCTTTCTACATATTTTTTTGAATATAAACACAATATATATAAAAATTTATATATATATAATAGACGCTTCCGGGACGCTTCGCTTCTGAGGATTTTTTGAAAATGACGCTCCCGACGCTTCACTTCCTAAAAACGCTCCCGCTTCGCTTCGCGCTCTGGCAACATTGGTTAAGACCCTAGCTGTGATCTAGGGCCCCCAGATGTGTTCTGGGGTATCCTGGTCTGGGACCAGGCAGTTTCTTGGTTAAGTACCAAGCCAAGATGATCAAAGTGTATTCTAATTATTATTGTTGTATTATTCATTAGATCACTCCCATATTGCGGATTGATCATGTCAGCTATTGTAAAAGACCAAATCCCCTTTTGCGGATTGGTCAAAACATAATTGTAATAGGCAGAATAAGAAGTCGGCCCCATAATATATTAAAGAGGCCCCAAAATATATTAAAGGTGGTTATAACCACCCAGAAGAAGTTGGCCCTGCCAATGAAGAGACACCTCCATCCACACGTGCCATAGTTGTATAAATAAGGAGGCTAGCGCCTCATTTAGATACACACTCACTTGTTCATTTGAGGAGCAAGTTTCGGAGATACAGTTCGAGAAGAGAGAGAGAGAGAGAGAGGTGCATTCTTGGGAGAGGACTTTATGTATTTGTTTGAGTTATCTCTTGGCATTGTATTGGCTATCTATAATAAGGAAGTTTTGTTGGGTTTTCTCCCCCATGAGGGTTTCCCTGAATAAATGATGTGTCTCGTGTGATTGTGTGTTTCTCAGTGATCCTATCTTATGCTATTGTTATCTAGTGAATTGCAAAGAACTCTAATAATAGCTTAAACCTTAACAGAACCTTCTCTCCCGGGATGGTCCATGTTGTTGAATTTAAAGCAGCTGCAAAAGCCATTCTCCGGGAGGATGGCAAAGACCCTAGCCGAGATCTAGGGCCCCCAGTGCACTCCTAGGGTTCTTGGTCTGGGACCAAACAGTCAATGCCATGGAAAAAGACCCTTGTTAGGGCCCCCAGTAGATAACTGGGGTTCTTGGTCTAGGACCAAGCAGTAAAGACCCTTGAGAGGGCCCCCAGTATATGACTAGGGTTCTTGGTCTGGGACCAAGCAGTTAAAGTCCCTAGATAGGTCTAGGGCCCCTCAACATGTTCCAGGGTACCCATGCCTGGGGCATGGGTTGATCCTTAGTCTTATACCTTGGTGGATAAGACCCCAGAAATGTTTTGGGGCAACCTGGTCCTTGATCAGGTGTTTGTTGGTGCATGACCCTCTTTGAAGGCGGGCATGACCACATGAGGGATGTATCCCATATGCAGTGATGATAAAGTTAAAAAGGTGACCTTGAGAATTATATGGACATGTGTAAACCTCTCCTAAACCCTCCACCCTTGGCTTGTGGGCTTGAGTTTGTTTGGGGTTTGTGTTTTGTATTTTTTAGGGGTTAATACAAGAAATGATTAATTAATAGAAATTGAAAATATATTTAATTAATATTTATATTAATTAAATATATTATTTTTATTATTATTTCTTTTATTTATCCCTCACTCAAAAGTATAAATATAGACCCCTCCCTCTTCATTCTCACACATTATTTCTATCTCTCCTAAATGTGGCAGATTGCTCTCCTTGCAACAGTGCAGCCTCCTTGCAACAGTTTCGGCCTCCTTGCATCAGATTAGCGGCTTCTTTAGTGGCAGTTTTTCAGTCCTTTCTTTTGTGGCTGAGTTTATTCCAAGTCCTTGTTGATTGTTTGTTTGCTACTATGAGTATGATGAGTGTCTTCTGCTAAGAATTTTGGTGTAGCTGCTCTCCACCAACCAGCCATCATTTCATTAACCAGAAAGCCTTCTTCATTAGCCTGTCGTCCCCTATCTGAGTTTCCTGTGAGAGTCGTGGCACCCTAAGTAAGGTGGTTGGGCCATCCTTAAGACTGTCATTCCTTCTCCTAGTTGCTCTTCCTATGCATGAGGGTTTGTGGGGTGGTTTTCAATGTACTTGTGTGAAGTTCTGGTGGGGTTTTTAAATAGTCCTTTAATCCTCTTGGCAAGAGATCTCACCCATGAGGTAGATCCATGAACTTGGACTTTTTCTGAGCATATTATTTATGGCACTTCATCTCTTGTGTGGCATGAACTCCTTCAGTGATCAGAGGTAAGACATCAAGGTAAGCTACTTGATTCAGATCCATTTCTTTAGATCTGTATGTTGTTTTAAAATCTGAAGTTTTTATCATTGTTAGATCTGCATATACTTGTTTAGATCTGTTAGCAAATGCTTAGATCGGTTTTCTTAGATCTGTTAGCAAATGCTTAGATCTGTTTTCTTAGATCTGTTATCTACTTGTTTAGATCAGTTAGCAAATGCTTAGATCTGCTTATCTTAGATCTGTTATCTTTAGATCTGTTAGCAAATGTTTAGATCTGCTTATCTAGATCTGCTATCTAATGGTAAAGTTATTGCTTTGATCTGTGATCTATCTTGCCTCTAAGAAAGAGTTTATGTCTGAATCCATTCACTGACTGTGAACAGAATAAAATCTTAGATCTGATCTTTGTGTACACTCAAGAATAGGTGTATGGTGTAAACCTATTTATGGTTGAATCTAATTGCTGTCAGTTTAGATCTGTGTTTAGTGCACACTCAGAAATTGTTTACAAATTCAAATCTAATTGGTGTTTCTTTGATCTGATTTCCTAAGCAGTATTGTATTGGTTTACTATTCCAGGTTTGATTTTTCTATCTAACAGATTTAAAAGATAGCAATTTTCTACTTTGTTTCCCTAATTCTAACATGGTTTCAGAGCTTAGGGTGTGAAAAGAGCTCAAGGATACAAACTTGAGCCTGCATAGATTCATTTTTTTGTTAGGGTTGTTTTGCAGAAATCTCAGCATGGCCTCCTCATCAGTTAAAGTAGAAGACAGACTTGTAGGGGTTGCCAATTTCAATGCTTGGAAATGCATAATAGTAAACATTCTTGAAGAGAATGACCTAGAAGAGTTGATCTCTAAGGAAATTGAAGAACCTACTTCAAACACAGCAAGGGCAGCATACAAAAGGAAACAAACCAAGGCTAAGAGAATCATTTTTTATTCTATTAAGGACAGCATGATGCTCATCATTGGTCATCTAAGGACTGCCAAAGATTGCTTTGATGCCTTGGCAAACCTCTATGAAAAGAAGGCACCAACTCAGAAAAGAATTCTAAAGAAACAATTACGTACTTTGAAAATGGGAAAAGATGATACAGTTGCTAGCTTCTTCTCCAAGATTGCTCAAACTAAAGATCATCTTATTGCAATAGGAGTTCCTATAGGTGATGATGATCTTGTTCAAACAACATTTGATGGACTTCCTGATTCTTGGGGAGTTTTTCTTGATCCGTAAATGGAAGAGAATCTCAACCTAATTTTGAAAGATTGTGGCATGACTGCTCAGAAGAAGAAGGAAGACTAAACAGCATAAATGATTATTCAACTTTAAAAGATCATGCCCTTGCAGCAAAGACCAAGAAATGGAAGAAGTTCCCTAAATCAAAAGGCAAAGGTAAGAAACCCCAAGGTAAGCTTTCTCATCTCAATCCTCATTTATCTAAAGTTAAATGTTTTAACTACAATAAACTAGGACATTATGCAAGAGATTGCAGGAATCCTCCCTCTCAGCAGAAAAGAAGAGGAAGATTCCAAGCCTCAGTTGCCACTAAAGAGGCTAAACCTCAAGAGGAGCCTCAAAGAAGACAAACCAGGGCTGCCACCAAAGAGCAAGAACAACAAAAGTAATACTATCTTATCTCAGCTCTTTCTAGCACTATTACCAAGTCAGAGGAGATTGGGTTAATAGACAGCAGTGCTTCCAGACACATGACAGGCTTCAAACAAAACCTTTCAAACTATCAAGACAAGAAATTCAAGGCAAAGGTGGAACTAGGTGACGATGGCACCTATGACATAAAAGGTTTTGGATCTACCTCTTTATGATTTCAATCAGGTAATATCTTTCATATTAATGAAATTCGTTATGTCTCTGGTCTAAAGAAAAATCTAATCTTTGCTCCAATTTTAGAAAGTAAAGGTTACTCAGTAGCTTTCTCCAAAGGGAAGGCCCTCTTGTGGTCCTCAAATGAAGATATAAGCATTGTTATAACTATTGGAACTCGTGAGAGTGGACTATAAAATTTCAGGTCAAGTTGTTCAAGCTCTAGTTCACGAGACGGTAAATCCCTGCGAACTTTGGCACAGAAGACTTGGACATCTCAACTACAACACACTTCTAGGTTTGCAAAAGATGGTGACAGGTATGCCAGTATTTTCTTTTGAGCATGATAATGTTTGTAAAGGTTGTTCACTTGGTAAGAATACAAAAAAACCCTATCCTCTCAGTAATAGAAAATCAAAAGGCATTTTAGATATAATTCATTCTGATCTTTGTGGGCCCATGACTGCCCCATCTATGAATGGTTGTATTTATTATATCATTTTTATTGATGATTGTTCTCGTAAAACTTGGATATATTTCTTAAAGACTAAAGATGAATCTTTTAGCAGATTTCAAGAATCTTGTTGAAAATCAAACAGGCAGACGCATCCGAGTTTTCAGGACAGATAATGGTAAAGAATTTGACTCATTCAAATACGATGAACTCTGTCGAGCTTATGGAATTAAGAGAGAGCTTACTGTGCCATACAACCCTCAGCAAAATGGGGTTGCTGAAAGATGTATGACCGTGATGTATGACCAAAACTTACCCTTATCACTTTGGGTCGAGGCTACTAGTACTACAGTCTACATTTAGAACAGATGTCCACACAAAGACCTTGAAGCGAAAACTCCTGAAGAAGTTTTCACCGGAATTAAGCCCTCAGTTGATCACTTGAAAATCTTTGGCAGTCCAGTCTATATTCACATTCCAAAAGAGAAGAGGACTAAGCTAGAGCCCTCCGGAAAGAAAGGAACTTTTGTGGGATATAGTGAAACCTCAAAAGCTTACAGGATTTATATCCCAAGTCAAAAGTTATCGAAGTAAGCAGAGACGTGACTTTTCATGAAGAGGCGGCTTTTCGTCATGCCATAGAACTTTCATGTGATTCAAAGGAGCAGGAAGCTCCAACACTTGATTCTCCAGTTTCTCCTCTTCCAGATGAGCAAAGGGAGGAAACCTCAGAACTTCCAATAGACCCCTCAATGGTTACTATTGAGTTTCCAATGGAGATATCTCCTATTAAAAGGAAACCAGCCTGGTGTTGAGAAATATTGAAAGAAGCAGAAAAGCATTCAGCTCCTAAGGGCACCTTCAGAGAAAGCAAGAAACCATATAAGTACTCCGGTCTCATAGCCAATTTAAATACTGTGATTGATTCAGAACCTTCCACATTTGTAGAAGCCTCCAAACATCAAGTGTGGAAAGATGCTATGAATGAAGAATATGATTCTATTCTAAAGAATGATGTATGGACCGTAGTTCCTAGACCTCATGGCAAATCAATAGTAACTTCAAAATGGCTTTATAAGATAAAGCATGTAGCAGATGGCAACATTGAGAAATACAAGGCGAGATTCGTGGCTCGTGGTTTCTCTCAGAAAGAAGGAATTGACTACGACGAGATTTTTGCTCCAATTGCCAAATATACTTCAATCAGGATTATCATCTCTATTGCAGCAGTTTTTGGTTGGAAACTTCACCAGATGGATGTTAAGACTGTTTTTCTTAACAATGAAGTTGAACAAGAAGTATACATCGAGCAGCCTGAAGGTTTCGTGATGCATGATCAAAGATCTCATGTGTGCAAACTCAAGAAAGCCCTATACGGGTTGAAGCAAGCTCCGAGAGCTTGGTATGGTAGAATAGGCAGTTTTCTACAAAGTCTTGGATTCACCAAGAGCATAGCAGATCCCAATCTTTATATAAAGATTGAACAAAATCATCCAATTATCTTAGTCTTATACGTGGATGATTTGTTCCTCACTGGTGAAAAAAACTTGATAGCTCAGACGAAGAGGGAGCTTTCTGCAGAGTTTGAAATGAAAGACTTGGGGCTCATGCATTATTTCTTAGGCTTGGAGGTCTGGCAGAGACCAAGTGAGATGTTTCTCTCACAGGGTAAATATGTAGTTGATGTGCTTCGCAGATTTGGCATGATGAACTGCAAGTCCATGACCACACCAATGATCTCAAAACCTAAAGAAACTACAAGATCAGGGTACAGGTTCAGATCCAGAATACCCCACCTTATATCGACAGATCATTGGGTCTTTGATATATCTCGTACATACGAGACTAGACATTTGTTATGCAGTAAATGCTCTCAGCCAGTTCATGTGTGAACCAAAGCATATACATATGGTTGTTGTAAAGCATATTCTGAGATATGTTCGGGGAACTATAGCTTATGGTCTCAGATACACTTACAGTGGAGGTGTAATGCTCCATGGATTTACAGATTCAGATTGGATGGGCAGTACAGTGGATCGGAAGAGCACTTCCAGATATTGTTTCAGATTAGGTTCAGCAATGATTTCCTGGTCCAGCAAGAAACAGGGCTCCATAGCCCAAAGCACTATAGAAGCAGAATACATTGTTGCAAGTGCTGCTAGCAAAGAAGCAGTGTGGCTTAGGAAGTGTTATCCCCACTTTTTAGGGATAACTAGGAGATCATGTCTAGAGGCCCACAGGTCCTAGACATGGAGTACCGAGAGCAGGATTGACCTGAGCATGGCCCTCGAGGGCCTGTCCTTTCTTCTTCCATCAGCTTTGTCTTGTCAGCAGCAGCAGCATCCATCACCATCGGCTTGGTCTTGTATCAGAGAAGGTTCTTGCTCCGTGAGGTAATTGGTCCAAGTATCATGGTATGTGTCACTTTTGATCATTAAAACCTTTAAATATATGCATTTTATTCATTTTATCTCTAACAACTGCTTGGATCTTACATTTTCCCACTTGACCATGCTTGGGGAAATTGACAGGGTGCCCTAGCAAGCCTTTGCCCATAGGTTTTGGTTTGCCACTGGGGAATTTCTGAAAAGCCATCGTCCACTCCCATCATAACACTATTGTTTCATCTTATCTCCCGCTCATTTATCCCATTCCCCTTGTCCGGGCATTGGGTTGACCTATTTGCAGGGTTGCATCTTATATCGTGGGAAGAAGGGGCTAAAGGCCCAAAAGGTAAAAGCAATTGGTAAAAGACAACAGCCTAGAAATGAAACCTCGAGATGGTTTGCCCAGGGATCCCCGAGAAGGCAGTAAAAGGCCTCTCAGCAAGAAACAAGAGGGACCCAGAAAATAACAAAACAAGACCTAGTCAGAGGATAGGGGGTCTCATCACGAGCCAGCCTATTAGGTCCATGGGTACCTAACAGTATGACATTGCCATCATCTGGTTACTACGCCAGGGAAGTGACCTTTGGTTGCGTGGCCAAGGGAAAGGGGGTCTCATCACGAGCCAGCCTTCTCATCTCTGCGAAAGTACTTGTGGGTAACGTTGTCAGCTCTGGTCACCATGCCAAGGCAGTGTCCCCTGGTTAGTTCTTGAATGAAAAGAAAAAGAAGAAGAAAAGCAAATAAAAGAATAAAGGCAAGAATGGGCTTGGAAAAAATGCATCCATGACAGGTACAGCTCGCCTTCTACAAAGGCACCCACAGGTAACATTTATGCATCCTTAGCCCTCACTGCACCCACATGTTTGGACATCCCTTAGCCACATCACCTCACTTACATGGCTTGGATGAGATCTCTCTGGAAACTTCCCTTTTCTTGTGGACACTAGCCCAATAGGACGTCTTGTCTTTTTCTCCAATCTTGTATTGCAGGTTTTTGTAATGTCTTGGAGTTATTGACTGATGTATTAGGGGTTTTATGCATATGTTTAATAATACTGATGATGAGATGTGATTGACATTGCTATGATCCTTGTGACTGATGATCCCATGGAGGGCGTAGCTTTTGATGTGCAGGACCATGCCCGACGGACAAGTACCATTTGGACCGGTACACATGGGGAGATGACCAGTTCGGACCTCCATGGGGCTGAAGAGCCCACCAGGTGGATTTTGAGACCCCATCAGGGGGCAGAGACAGGATGGAGATGGATCAGGGCCTTTGCACCGGAGAAGAAGGGGACGTTCCATCAGGGGCACTTTGGCTAAGCTGGACCTAGGGGGATTGACCCACTTGCGGTGGAACGTTGGCTCCAGATGACCCAGCACGTCACCAGGAGGCTTGTGACGTCATCATGAGCGTATGGCAGATGGACAGGGTGGTTGGCACATGTGGCAGTTTGGAGGAGCCCAAGGAGGGCTAACATTTTGCTTCTGGATGCTGCACTAGCCCTAGAAAGGGCTAACGTCTCCCTCAAAGGGGCTTGACGTCTCACCTTTTGCTTAATTAGGGCTTTTACTTAGCATTTAATGTAAAAAAAGTATGATTTTGACATTATGGCCTTGTCTACCTTTTTATGACCTAAAAAGTAAAATTAGGTCATTAATACACTATATATTGAGGGTTTTTACTCTCATTTTATCATCATCTTTCACTCACCACTTGGTGAGGTCTGAAATTTGCGCCCTATTTGGGTTATTGGTTGATTTGAGGAAGGTGCACTTGTTGAAGGAAGAGATTTTTGGCATTCTATGGTGTTTTTCTTGAAGGAAGGTGTTACAACTAGGGTTTGCATGATTATTTCTTGATGAATTGTAAGTATTTTTCTGCAAAACTTCTTGATTGAATGGTTGTGGTCTTATTTCTTACATGTATTTATAATTTTCTGAATAAAAACCCTAGGTGACAAGCACACAAGTAGGTCCTTGTCTCATGTCCCCTGATAGAAAAAATTTTAGTCATTGAAGAAGAAGAAGAAAGCCTAGCCATAGCTACACTCCTTTTTCTTCTTCCCTTTAGCTAGCCGTACCTTTTTGACTTCAAGAGGAAGAGGACGTCCCAGGCCTAGGTTATCTACACCTAGGGCCGTTTTCTTTTAGGGTTTGATGAAAGAGCCTTGCCTTAGCAACACTCGCCCTCTTTAAACCCTCTTGTCTTAACTTTGCATTTCATTTGAGCTAGTTGTTTGCCGGGAAGGAGAGAGCAAGAGGCCTTGCTTTAGCAACATCGAAGTGAGCCTCTCTCCCCTAGGGTTACGATTTTGAAGCCCTGCTTTAGCAGTGTTATCGCTCAGTTTGTAGTCTAGGTCAGGTAGCTTAAAAGTAAAGGTCAAACTGGCGTAACAGGAGCTTCCCCACCCACTGTCACCTTGATGGGGGGCTCTTTCTATTCAGGGTGGCTAATCCCAAGGGAGACGTCCTTAGTAATCTGGGGTATTGAAAGGAAAAGGATCAAGAGATTAAGGCTCAAAAGGTCAAAGTAGGTTTTCCCCTTCACAGATTACTGCCAAGAAAGTTGGCAAAAACGGCTAGCTTCAAAACATAAATCTAGGGATGAAAAGTGTTGTAGGGCCAAGGCCTTTCAAACCCTAAGAGTCAAACCCTAGGTGTAAAATCAATTAGGCCTAGGACGTCTTCTTTCTTCAACTTAAGTTAAGAAACTAACTCAGAAAAAGGGGAACTAGTGTAGCAACGGCTAGGCTAGGTTCTCCTTAATCAATGGCTAAACAAGTCTTCTATCATGGGGAAATGAAGCAAGGACCTGCTTGTGTACTTGCTACCTAGGGTTTCAATGATTAAGCATAATAATAACAATGTAACCATAAATGTAAGAGATTTAACCTACAACCATTCAATCAAGAAGTTTTGCATGAGAAATACACTTACAAATCAATGAAGAGCTTATCAAAACCTAGTTGTAAACCTTCCAAATGATAGAAAACACCATAAACATGCCAAAGATGATCCTCCACAAGTGTAGCGCCTCAACTCCAAGAGCCAATACCAAGACAAAAGACTAAAAATTATCCTCTCACAAGAGAGTGAGTTGTGTTATGTCAAAAATGAGAGGCAACGTCCTCTCTTTATATCATTCAAATGACCTTTAATTACAAAATTAGGTCATTAAAACAGCCGACAAGGCTGACTAACAATAATTACATTATTTGTCACATTAAATGCTAAAATGTCATAATTATGAGCTAAAAGGGAGACGTCAGGCCCCTCTAAGGGGGACGTTGGCCCTTTTTGGGCAAGATCAGCATCCAAAAGGCAAAACGTTGGCCCTTCTAGGGCTCCTGCAAGCTGCCACACGTGCCAAATGATCCCAGCACACTGCCACAT
>JASDQU010404531.1:0-10700 GCA_032191745.1 Picea mariana | reverse complement strand
TCTGGCAGAGGGCCAAAGGCCCATGAATTGACCAATGAGCCCGCGTTCAGAGAGGGAGAGGGCAATTTTCATCGGTTGATCAGGAGGAAGGTCGATTTCGGGGATATCCTTCAGCTTCTTGACAAAGCTTGGGACTTCTACTGAGGTCGTATGCTTAGTGCAAGCCTCTACCAGTTGGCGAAAGGATGAGGCAGGGGAAGGAGGGGGCGGCGGCTCCCCTCCCTGACCAGCCATGACGGCTTAACCCTAACGCACCAGGATTCGCGAGTTTAGTCACGAGATCGCCAAACGCCTTTCCAGTTGGAGGAGTGTTGTTGTTGACTTGACACTTTATGTTACTACCTTCATTAGAGATCAATAGTGAGGTGATCCATCTCTTTTTCATTGTCATTCAACCTAAAAATATGCATTGGAGCTTGGAGAGACTAAGATTTTTGTGCAAGTGGCTCAAACCCATTCATCTTACATGCAAACTTTGAGGCAATTCAAAAATTTCTTGGCCTATGATCCCTCCTACGGGTTCAAAAATGGAGATAGAGATCGAGTTGTTTGCCCCACTAGAGGAGAGGAGGCATGGGAAGGACAAATAATCTCTTTCTTAATGGCTAAGGTTGTGGCTTTTTTTGGATCGACCCTATTTTAGTGATAGTTTTGGTGTGATGGACCTTAGGAGTTAACATAATCTTATTTTTATAGGAATAATTTTACAACCATCCATAATTATTGCTTAATTGAGGCCTTTTAAGCCTAATATTGAGGCCTTAATTGAGGCCTTTTAAGCCTAATATGCACACAAACACAACACACAGAACATGGTTATCTCATGTTGTGATTTGTATATTCCTGGATTCCTTTTAGTATAGTTGCAGCCATGAAATAAATTTTTAACTCTTGTCGTGATTTAGTTTTTCTCTTATATCATGATTTTTTGACACTTGTTATGATATCTTTCAATGTATATATTTACATTTAAATTGCAATTGTATTAAGAGTGTTTTGATTTTGCTTTGTGTGCTTTTATTACCACAACTCATTAAATAACCATGAGGATTCTTGCAAGTCTTCACTTGAAAAACATTACCCTTGTTTGTTGGTCTTTTACAATATTCTACTTCTAGACAAGTAATAAATTATGTCCATTCTGTTATTGTGCAACGATTGTGAGGGTCTTGTCGTTTCCATCTCCAAGCTCAAAGCTTTGTTCGTGCATGTCCTGTTATGTTGCAAGGCACCTTACTCATTAGTTAATGAGCAAATTGGCAACACCAAAAACTGCACTTGAGAATAATCGACATTGCAGATACCAAAAATCCTTAATGCAAATGCTTTGCTTGCTAGATAAGCTCCTCATTTATCTATGCATTCTTGTATAGCTTATATTCTTTTTGCTATGCTATAATAAATCCCATCACTTTGCATCATTTGTGAGGGTTAGCTTGCTGCAATGTCACAACTCCTCATTTATCTATGCATTCTCGTATAGGTTCTATCMTTTTYRCTATTATTTTACTATGCTATAATAAATCTCRTCACTTTGCATCATTTGCGAKGGTTAGTTTGTYTCYRTGTCACAACTCAAGACTTTTCTCTATCTTGTGTGGCAGGGCATCTTATTTAGCRATGGATAACCAAAAGGGCAACATCCAAACCTGCTAAAAGGGGGTTTACAAATACCTRTTGTTGCCTTCGTACAAAGTAGTGGATTCGAACAAAGGAAGAGGTGATTCTMAGAGCACTTGAGAAGATTAAGATCAAAGGATACCAAATATCGCTAATTTAAAGGCTTTGATTGCCAGGTAAGTTGTTCAATTACCTAGGACTACTATGTTTTTCATATATACATATTTATAATCAACGAGTATATTAACTTCTATTAGCTTGCAATATGCACACAAACAAAACACATAKGACATAGTTATCTCATGTTGTATATGCATGGATGTTTTTGTCGAATGTAGCTGYARCRTAACTAGAAATTTTCAACTCTTGCTATGATTTTGTCTTCTTACTTTGATGTCATGGTTTTCTTATGCTTGCTATTATTTTTTGCAATATATGTATTTTGGATGTATATATTTACGTTCAAATTGTAGCTATGTTTATATGGTTCACATCTTTCTTTCAATGCTTTTTTTTCCACAACTCAACTAACCATGGGGATTCTTGCAAATCTTCATTTAAAATAATGGGAGTATGGTTTGTGCTTGCTTGTTGTTCTTTTAGATTAGTCTACTTTTGCAAAAGTGTTCGAACTTGAATATGGAAATTTATTTTTAATAGTATGTGTTCATCATTACAGGGTTTGGTACGATCTATAAAGAGCTCTTGCAGAATATTAATCTTCCTCCACCAGTGTTATCTCGGTTTGACTTATTTCAGCCTAGGCTATAGTGATACAAAAATGGCAATTTGTATGTGCTCCAAAGGTGCGAGACATGTTTAGATTTTTTTCCTCTTAGGACTTCCACATTGAGGTGAGTCATTGGAAACCATTCTTTAGATATCGATGCTCAAATTGTCTTCAATAGTGTGTTGTTTGATCTCATATCTTTAATCTTAATTTATCATTTAATTTTAATCTTAGTCCACTACTTATTTTTCGCTCATAGTAACTTCATTTTTTTCGATTTTATTTCTCAGATGCGATTTTTCTTGCTTGCAAAAATTTAGGAATTTTTTCGGACACGACAGTGGAATGTCCATGTTAATGTGTAGCGAAGCGGTATTGGCAGGTGAGGAGGACCATAATACTCACAATACCTGGTTGTTGCTTATCCATGACAAACAAGACGTGTGATGGCATATGTAGAGGGTGCGTCTATTTGGCTCTCCTTTTGGTTGTTATCTCGCTTCTTATGGCTTTGTAGTTTTATTATATTAATTGGCAAGTGGCAAAGTCCATATTTGGTGTCTTTATCCACATAATGCAGTAAGTATTTGTATAGGGATTTCCCCTTCTTTTCATTGTGTAGAAGAATTTTGAGTAAAAATGTTGTCACCCTTGAATAATCGTTAGGTTTAAGGTTATTGTGGTCTGTGGTAGGTTTGGAATTTTTTGTTTGTCCATTTGCAAAATCTTTTGGTTACAACATGAATTAAAGCAGAGTAATTAGTAGATTCTTGAGGATGTATATATATTTTAATATGCATGGTTAATGACTTTCTTTTGGTTTTTTTTGTGTTTTGTTACAAGGCATTGTACAACTCCGAGCTATCCTAGAAAGGGGCTCAAAATGCTGACAAATTCATTCCTACCTACAATGAGGCAATAAGTCAAACCCAAGATGAAGGAATTCCAAGATAAACAAAGAAATGAATGAATGAAAAGATAAGTGGAAATCTTCGGTAGTGGTAAAGAACATTAAAAGTCCCTTATGTCTTATCATATTGGGTTTAATGCTTATGTTGATACATGAGTAATGGAAAAGTTAATTTGGAGTTATACACACACATAGTTCAATTTTAGATGGATGAAGTGCAACTTTTTTTAAATGTCATGTTCATGTGTTTCACTGATCTCTTGATAGGAACAATTGAGAGCAGGAGCAAAATTGGTTTTTGGAGAAAGCATGATGCAACAAAGAAAGAGATAAGGGAAAATTTCATTTGGAGTTACATGCACACACATATACACTTTGATTTTGTATGAATGAAGCTCAACCTTTTTGACATACCATGTTCATGTGTTTTTCTTATCTCTTAACAGGGTCAATGGAGAGCCAGAGAAAAATTAGTTTTTGGAGAAAGCATGGCACAAGAAAGAAAGGGAATGCATTTTCGAAGGCTCTTGCTCATTCACATCCTCCTCTATGCTTTTGTGTCATGTCACGTTGTGTGTATGTGGAAGCGCTTCCCATGTCTCGTGGTTGTTTTTCCTTGTGTTGATGTGTGTTCGTATGCGTTGTTTGTTTGTGTATTTGTGCTTGTATGTATGTGAACTTGTGTTGTGTAGAGTCACGAGGAGGGGGCATGTGATATATATTGGAATTGACTAAATCTAGATCTGGATCATCTCGACCAAGCAGAAGCAAAGGAAGGAAGACACTACAACTCATCTCTCCTCTTTGGATTGCAGATTTTCCATTCGATGTATTATTATTTTCTCAATACCTTTTATTTTTGTCTGTTTGTGTGTCTAATTCATTTGAATGGTCTGAACATGTCATTTACTAACCAAAAAGGAATAACCTAATTAAGTAATCAAACGTTGAATCTTTTCATCGATGAAGATTAGATTTCTCTCTCTCTCTCTCTCTCTCTCTCTATGTACTGTAGGGATTCTAATTTTCACTTTTATTATTTTTGTTTTTCATAAAGAGATAAAACCTCCTGTGCTATTTTTTCCTTTTTGAGAATTTTCAAACAAAACACTGTGCAATTGAATCAATGCAATGAGACTATTTTCAAAATTTCAAGAGGAGACAGATTTTTATATATTTTACAAGTACTCGAGCTAATCTTTGTTGTTTATAATATATTAGATCTTTTTGCAAGAGAATAGTTTAAGCTGTAATGTCATGTAGTGTGTAAAAGACTTATGCAAAAGCTAGTTTGGAACAATTTCAGTTTTTCATTTAAAATGATTATTGATCAGATTTTGCAATCTTTGCCTAATGATGAGACTCAACTATATGATGCAAATTAATTGTAAGATTCTTTTTATGCTCTTTTTGAAAAATAGTGATTATATGGTGCTTTCCATAAGATATTTTTCCAGTTTTAACTTCTATCATGTATGGTTGAATATTGCAGATTTATTTGAGGTTTACCATTTCATTTTCACTTCAAACCGTATTTGACTAAGCAGAGTTACCCATCATCATCCTCTTTCGACATAGAAAATATCACTCCAATGTAGCAGAAATCATTTGATATTGTAACTCAAACAAGCATAGTTCTTGATTCCTTTAATCGGATGTCAACTATGAAATTTGCAGTTGGACATCATTGTGACATATCTTCTTAAAAGTAGTTGGTTAAAATATGGGTTTCTGCTCCAAGAAATATTCTTGCTTGGGATTTTGGTGGGGGTAATAGACATTATATCAAAATTAGTCTATCAACTTTTGTTGCCAAATTAGGCCCATTTTGAGCAAATCTAAATGTACAGGGAAATGTTAATGAATATGAAAGCAATATAATTCTTTTGAAAGAGCTTCATTAGTGGTTCTAAATTGAGTCCCTCATTTCAATATTTGAGAATTGTTCAATATTTCTCCAATTGTAACATTTTCATTGATGATGATTTCAATAATAATAATAATAATAATGTACTTTTAAGGTCACGACCAAGGCATACACCAAATTGGTGTATGAGACCCCCTTGTTTGTGGGACAAGGGACCCCCTCCGTCCAACGATTTTACTAAAGTCTACAGAGGTATACATACCCTACCCCCTTTGGATTTGAACTTGTGACCTCTTAGGAGGAAACACATGTTCTCAACCATTAGGCCCACTCAGGCTGCATATTGTTGATTGTCACTTTAGGGATAATTGTGATGCTAACTTGTTCTTCACATCAACTAAAAATGTTTGGCATCAATGAAGTTCAAGTGTCAAGTCTTTTGTAACTCCTAATATTGTAATATAATGATTATTGGTTAATTCCAAGTGTTAAAGTATGCAAATTTTCACAGTTCCTCATAATGTTGTTTGTAATTCTGGAAATAAACTGTGTATGGAGTGTCTTACTTCCAATTTTTTTTTCTTTTAGCACTATGCACAAAAAACCCACAAATAGTAAATGTTAATTAGATGGGATGGGGTGGATATTTTCCAATGTTCAATGTTGAATATCTCAATTATTGACACACTAGGCAAACTTACTGTCATGTTAAGATGCTTCTGAGCGCACTAAAATCATATTTTACAAATTGGTTATCTTATCTTTTCCTGATGCAAGGATTTTATTGTTCACAAAATTTATTCGACATTTTTTGAATTTTCTCTACATGTGACATTATTCTCCACATGTTACATTCTTTGGAATTTTTGTTAATATATTTTTATAAAAATCCCAATAACACATGTTGAAAGATGATATATTCATATTGATATTTTCAAAATGTATCCATGATATGGATGTAGAAGTTCAATAAATTCTTGCATGGTATAAGTTTTACATTACATAACTAGATCTGGTTTCCTATGTATGAATTCATATGATAAAAAAATATTGAATTTGGGAAATTTGGTTTCAATACTTTTTGATCATATGAAAATGGATATTCATATTTGTGATGAGAAAATAACCCTTACAAGCTGAGAATGGCCTCCATGTATGAATTCATTCACTAGAGCTCTCAACAAATTATCTAAAGTTGGAAATGCAAAGCAAAATTTAGCTTTCATTAAATGTCAAATGTTTTGGCTTAATTTTATGTAACACAAAATTAATTTATTTTTCATAAATCAAAAATTTTCATAACTAATGATAATAATCAAATCCCAAAGAAACATTAAGGCTTAATAAAATAACTATGACAATAATATATTCTCCAATGGATTTCTATATATTCCATTATTTTCTTGATATGGAAATAGGTACATTCAAGGGTTCAAAGACCATACTTTGAAGAACAAGATTAGTGCACCACATGACAAAGGAATAACATAGTTCAAAATTGAAGACAAGAAAATCCCTTTAGCACACCAACATTGCTAGCTAGAAAAAAATGCCACATATTTTTTACTCATTGCCTTTTGTAATCATTGTTCTAAAAATGATTCCATAACTATCTTATGGTTAGATCTATTTTCAACTATTTGTTCATAGCCTATTTCTTCTTGGAGCATCCCTTTTAATACCTATCTGTATGTTTAGATGATGGCTCAATTAACCATGTTGTACAATTATGGCATGAGTGGAATTTTATTATAGCACCTTGCATTTGAAGGATGCTTATAAACTTTTCATTAATAAGGGAATGAAGTATGTAATAGAAGATTTTTTCATAAGGAAAAAAGTATTGATATCTTCTATATTTTTAACTAGGAAAGGTGTTGGTGAGGTAGTACAAGGAATAGGGATGGTGGCTACAAAGGTATATGACTAATTTATGCATCTCATTTGGATAGTATGACAAGGTTTCATATGGTGAATGAAGGATATTTAAAATATTTCTTGTTTGGAAAGTAGTGGTCTATTACCTAGTTGTGTTTACATTTGGTTTCTCTACAATAATTTTCCTTTTTTTTTCTTCATGTTTGTTTTGTACAAGTGAGTTTGAGTTTCTTATGAACTATGAAATGGTCATGTGTTTGAGTTTAAAAAATGCTTGACTTTTCTTCTTGATGTTGTATTCCTGATCTCCCAAATAGAAAGAAATTAGTTACACAATTGATTTGGGGCTTTTTGAAATTTTGCCAAACCAACAACTCTCTTCTAAACATTTTAAAAAAATATTGAAAAAAGTGTGGTTGGGTTTCAAAATACTTGAAAACAAAGAAGCAGAGCTCGAAACAATGGCCTCTTAATAAACTAGCTCAAAGTTCAACATAAAAGCAAATGCCAAAAGTCTTGGAGTTCTATCGCTATAAATGTGTAAGTGTTCAAATTGTATTTATTAGTTTTTCATTTAAGAATGTTAGGTCAACCATTCTCTTAGATGTTTTATTTGTTTTTTTAACTATATACGAACGTACAAAATCAACTAAAACTAATGGTTTTTAGAAGACAAGAACAAAATATAACAAAAACCCATTTTCATGTAAAGACACTTAAAACTTGTATGAAGGGTGTCTTTTGTGTGATATATAGTCTCATTCAACTTGGTATAGAGCTATTGATGTGGCTATTCTAACATGGAGAAAAGGTTGGACTAGGCTTAGATATGTTAGTGCTTTTTGGAAAGAAGTTTATGTAGTTCATGTTAGAAACAATAGGTGTGCTCGTTTAACCATAGACAATATAGAAATATTGTTACCCAACCATAGGCTGAAGCCACCCCCGAGCACCTTAACCTTGACAGAGAATAATTCCAGAAGAAAACCCTAGGCCTAATAGCTAATCAATGTAGCATACCTCTTTCTAGATCTATCACACAAGGCAGAAAGTCCAAACCATAACCAATAGAAAGTCCAAGCCCAAAACTGAGAATACAGGTTGCAGTAGTTGCAACTGGAACTACTCTCCAGACTTGTGCACTTACTCAGTTTCTGCAGTGCACACTCTTACATTTATGCAGTTGCGAGCTGTGTGTGTCAAATGAGCTCTGGTGTCCTGTATTTATATTACTTCTCCTTAGCTGTCTGGGCCGACTTATTATTTTGGAGGTTAAAATCTCAATATTAAAATATTTTCTTTAGTCGACTTGTCTTCTAGGGTTATGTCCAATGCTTTAGGGTTTCTTCTTGTTTCCCAAAATATTCTATTCTTGTCAGGGTTACACGTGGAGGTTAATACCTCCCACATCTACCATAATATCAACACTCCCTCCTAGCTAGGGAGGTATTGAAAGAAATGGTCTTGAGCACAAACATACCATTCAACTGGTAGCATCATCATAGCCATACAAGCTATCTCATGATTAGATCACGAGAAACATAATCACAACCATACAAGCTACCTCATGATTAGATCACGAGCACCATCATCACTATCAATATCATCTGACAACATCAACTGCATCATCTCTTGAAACTATACTCCATCTGAGTAATCAGGCATGATGTTGAATAAGTCACTCACTCCACAAAGTGATCCAATCATATGTCCTGGAAGAATAACTATTCCAATAGATGTTGGAAGCCCCACCATGGGCTACAAGGGCTATTCTTCTAATCCAGACATATGTCCTAGAAGAATAAATGTCCCGGACCATTTTTTGTCTGGAGAATGTCTTTACATCAGTACACTGACCATCCATCTAGATGATAATCATTTTCAACACTACTTATAGTCTACATGGCAATCAGGACAATGTCATTCAATAGAACACAACTGTGTCTATCCATAGTAGTACACAACTACTATCCAGTGGTACACAACCACACCAAGTAGCACACAACTACTTAATCAGTGACACATAGTCACAACCAATGGAACACATCCACCAAAGTATCATACATCTATTTTCCAGAGACATACAATCTTTATAAAAATCATATCATCTGATATCAACCTGCATAAAAAAATAATATCATGATATAAATTGAGTCTTCTGGGCCATTCTTCCGCTCACATCTGTGAGATCTGGAAGAGCCTTTCCCTCAGAAAGTAAAACATCAACCATGGGCTATTTGGACTATTATTCTCAAGCACAAAAGAATAACTATCCCTGATTTATGAGCCTGGACCATTCACCTAATTGGGCCATTCCTCCCTAATCATAATGCAACATGGAGAGAATGAGTTTGCCCTATGGAATGCCTGTCCTTGATTGTTAAAGCTGAACCATTCACCTAACTAGGGCATTCCTTCGGCACTAAAGATAGTGCAACCTAGAGAGAACGAGTCTGCCTTAGGGAATGACTGTCCGGACCATTTCCTAAGGAAATCACTGTCCTACACCAACCTCCAAAACGAACCATTCTTCGAAACTGCTCACAATTGTGAACTTCGAAAGAATGAATTCTCGGCGAGGTAGACCATTCTACTTGACCACTATTGAGAGTGACTTCCAAGAAGAATGATTGTTCTAGACCATTCCCCCACACTGGCCACAAGGGGAATCACTATCTATGGTACATCAACAATCTATCGAACCATTTTCATTACGAAAATGACTATCTAATCTGGACCATTTTTCGAACTAGAAAATGCCTGTCCATCAGAAATATCAAACCACTGTCCGAACTGGAAATAAAATGCTCATCCTGGACCATTTTTTGAACTAAAAAATGACTGTCCATAAACCAATAACACATCAATTCTCCCTCCCAACCTGAGAGTAATCTCTTCCTTTTTCAATAAGGAAGTCGTCTCCACGAGCCCCAACTTGCAAAGTTTTCATCTTGGACAGAAGTTTTACCAAAATATTTGTTATCTGCTCATCTGTGGAGATATATTGGAGAACCACTTCTCTTTTCTGGACTTCATCACAGAGAATGTAATGCTTGATCTCAATGTACTTTGGTCTGTGATGGAACACTGGTTTTCTCTGAAGGCTTCATGTAGCTCTGATCATTACAATATATATCATGGTCGAATTCATCACTTTTGTTTCCTGCCATCTCATGACATCGTGGCAAGGCTCAAACTGAAACATATCCAAGTAGCACTTCTTTTGTCATCATGAGAGTTTGCCATGGATTAAAAATCTATCATCCTAGATTTCTAAGTAACTATTCTGATACACTATCTCTGTCATAGAGATTTTTTACCATGCTTCTATTGTATATGAGATACTCTGCATCAAGTTGTTTGAATCCATACAAGGTCTTCGTATATTTGCATACATGGGTCTCTTTCTGGTATACCTCAAGACCTTGAGATTGCTTTACATAAGCTTCTTCCTAAAACTCTCTATTGGGAGAACAAAATTTTACAACCAACTGATGTAAACTTCAATCCATGGATACTGCAAGAGATATAATAACTCAGATAGAGGTATAACTGGTTTACGGGAACAAGCTATTATCATAGTCTTCTCCTCCTTCTGGAAGAACCTCTAGTTTTGAATCTCGCGATGCTTCCATTCATAACCCTTTTTCACAATTTTTTACATATACTGTTCTTCATCATAACTTCCATTTCTT
>JASDQU010404529.1:0-10700 GCA_032191745.1 Picea mariana | reverse complement strand
TTTTGCCTTGTTTTGAATATTCCCATTGGAAAGGACTCTTTTGTTCCAATTAATCCGCATATCATACCTTTACCATCTGAGACATGGAGAATAAAGTATTTTTCACCTCTATCTCATTCTGAGACATTGTTTCTTTCAATGCCATATTCTCACTTTGAGAATTCCTCTTTCTAGATCCAATCTCTGGATCTCCTTCTACAAGCTCGCCTTCACAACGACTTAGATTTTCCCTGGTAATCGTGCAAACTCAAGAAACCAACAGTCAACCTCCTCCGATACCACTTGATCTGAAAATGATCTTTAAAGACTTGGTTAATTTTTAAGCATGTGTTCAATTACCATTTAGGAATTAAGGAGAGAAAATGAACTTAATGCGAGAATATTGCATCCATCATAAAGAATGAAAATCCAAATATAAGAATAAAGAACAAAAAACCATAACGTCAAGGTTGTTAACAAAGTAGAGCAAGATTGCCTACGTCTTTGGGCCTTTGTCTCAGTGGGGGAGGCTTTATTATTTATCTTCAATGCTTCTAAAGTACATCATAAATGAATCAAAAGGATTACAAACTGGTCTAGATTTGTTCTACTCGACCTTAAGAATCCAACACAACTGACGACACTGAAAAAGGTTGAGCGTAGCTCTCGGAATTAGCCTCTAAAGTTCGCTTCCTCAATCGATTCCCTACATAAAAATCTCTTCAAGCTTCATAGACTCATCATCAATATGCTAATATGAACCTCTTGGAATATCAAAAACCTCTGATTTATATAGGATTTGATTTTGGGTTCTTCTCCCAACTTTCCCCCAAGAGATGGCCTCAAAAAGGTATCCAGATCCTCAATTTTGGAAAAAATCTCCAAAACTTAGCCTAATAATCCAAAAACAAAAACATATAATATAGTTGAAAAACCCATATTGGAAACAATTTTGGCACAACCCCTTTCTCCCAGGCCCCTGGTTATATGGGCACTACCATATGGCTGAGGGCGAGATGTTGACCCCTGTCCTCCGGTCAAGCCCCTAAACATCTGGTCCTATGGTGGCCATATTCCCTGGTGCTAACCTCTCGTGTGCCCAAAACTCTAGCTTAGATCCTAGTTCATAGCTTTGTTAGCGGGCTATCCCCCCCCACTGACTGGGGCCTATCCCCAAAACAATGACCAATCACAACTTAAATCTAAATCCAACCATATGGTTTGTTAAGAACCATAGTATCCCATACAGTTAGCGCCTTTGTTGTAGTTGGTTTCCTCACCGGAAGGTCAGGGGTTTGAATCCCCCGGAGGTGGAAGAAATTTTTTTACACAGTCAACATTGGATAAATCAAGGGTGCCACGTGGAGACATATGATTGGGCCACGTGTCACCTCTAGATTGGCCTGTACAATCCAATCAACATTCACAGTCACCTTCCATGTCACTTGTCATACAACCATGTGTCATACCCTGATCCTACCACATCAACATCTGTACAACCAAGTCACCTGCCCAGTCACCTTCCATGTCAACATCTATATTGTCGACTCATCCTACCACATCAACATCCGTACAACCACATCTCATCCATACTTCCACGTGTTGGCCTGTCATTGGGCCATGTTAGCATTTTGTACAACAACAGGTTGCGTCTGTACAGTTCCACATGCCAATTTTTGATTGGTCCACATAACCCTTGAATATGACAAAAATGAGTGACACATGTCACCTCCTTGTGCTTCTACGTGTCCCTACTGACGTCAACAATATGACCTGTTGACTTTGACCAGTTGACATTTTTTCATGTTTGGGAAACCGATTAGAACGCAATAACTTTTGCATATGGTGTCCATTTTTGGAAAACATTATATCGCTGGAATTAGAATGACAAGAATGACACGATGGTGCTATTTTTGTCTGGCTCTAAGAACTTTGATGTTTAATCTTTCCTTGATCCATTTTGGATCATTTCTAGATAAATATAAATTCTAACAAGAGAAGGATATAATCCTATCTCGCCCAGACGTCCGAAGAAGACCACGATTGAGCTCATGACCAAAATCTTGATGCTTCCAACTTGTCCTTAACATCCAAGATACACAAGCATATAGAAATGATATAGAACATCAACATATAAACTAGCATAATCCATTAACATGTATAACAAATATGCCAATGGAAAGTAATACAAATATTTGCAACATATAATTGGACGAGAAAAGAGTGTTTCTATTAATCTAATCAATAGAAGTACATAGTTGACAAAATTATGTAACAACACATATTGGAACCAAGAAATTAAGTCCCTCCAGTTGGGCCTGCACCACTTCAATCCTCCACAAAGGAAAGCTCACAAGTAGTAGGATTAATTGAGTTTCTCCTTCTGAAGATAGGAAGATCTTGGGGGATGAACACAAGAAGTTCAGACTTTCAAGGAAAAAGGGATGCAGACTCAATATGAAGTGAAATTTTTCCAAAGTGTAGATGAATTCCCTCAATAATTGTATATGACTCAATTTATAGCCTCCAAATGGAATTGAAGTGTCAATTACGAAAGTTTCGAGTATATGGAAGGTCGAGGATCATGGATCACGTGACATGGCATGGAAACCCAACATATTTAAAATAATATAACACAAAACCCGATGTGCATGGTTTATAATGGATAAACCTGTGTATATACGAGATGTCTAAATGTGGCCCACATATATGTACAAAACTTTGAAACTTTTACTCTAGAAAGAACAAAAAGGGAAAAATTGAGTCTGTAGAGGGAAAGAGAAGGAATTTTGGAAATTTCTCCAAAGTGTCTTTGCTCTCAATGTTGAATTCCCTCAAGGCTCAAGTATATGACTCAATTTATAGCCTCCAAATGGAATTGAAGGGTCGATTTAGAGCGTTTCCAGTATATGGAAGGTCAAGGATCATGGATCTTGTGACATGGCATGGAAATGCGACATATTTTTAAATTTTTGAGCACAAAACCCGATGTACTCGGGCTGCAATGGATCAACCTGCGTATACGTGAGTTGTCTAACTGTGACCCACATATATGTACAAAACTTTGAAAATTTTACTCTAGAAAGAACAAAAAGGGGAAACTTGAGTCTGTAGAGGGAAAGAGAAGGTGATCAAAGCAATATGAATGAAGTGTGGAAAATATTTCTATCACAGGAAGTTTATGTATTTTGGCATATCAAATTTTTTAATCAACATAAAACAATATTCGTGTTGTAAAAATAATTTAAAAAAACTATAAATATTACTTGCAAAGACTATGTAAAATCCTTAAAAATTCAAACAATCGAAAAGATTATAAAATAAATTTGAAAAACATAGACAAGAAAAGATTTATTGGGTAGAAGATTTAAATTTATTAAAATGAATTATAATTTAATATTTATATAATTAAATTGTAAAAATAATTTTAAAAAACTATAAATGTTACTCAGAAAGACTTTGTAAAGGGCTTAAAAATTCAAATAGTTGAAAAGATTATAAAATAAACTTGAAAAACATCCGCAAGAAAAGATTTATTGTGTAGAAAATTTAAATTTATTAAAATAAAATATAAATTAATCTTTATATAATTAAATTTACTTATATCTAACCTATTAAACTCACATTTTTTCTTTTATATAATTAAATTTTCTTACATCTAACATCTTAAATCAACATTCTCTCTCATATTTCTTAGTTTGAAAATTTTATGAGGTTAAGGTAGTAGAGAGTAACAAACACAAAAGTTAAATACAAGTAATGTAGTATTATACTTAACATTGAAACTTCTTATTGATCTTATTTCTTAGTTAGAATCTTTTTCTTGGCTTCTTAGTTAGAATACTTTTCTTGGCCGTGAGGTATTGCAGAGTAACAAACCCAAAAGTTTTACTAAATACAAGTAATAAGTAATGTAGTATTATAGAGGAAATAGAAATATGCCCGAAGTGTGGCGCCTCGTTTATGAATGAACTATTCATAATTTTTATATTCATTTAACTAAATGACATTATGGATGGTTGAATGTTTATGAACTCTCCCTATGAATTTCGTATATCTATTCTTTTTAGATGGATAAAATAATATTATATGGATAACTTTGAAAATGGTTGAAAAAGGTATGAACAAGTTTGTGAAAAGGATACTTCGTGCATTTTTGTGGATAATGCTCCATTTCCTTGGGGTTTTTCAAATTAAGCAATCTTTATACTTTTATGTGTAATGTATAGCAAGCTCAATGATAATATTTTTGAAAGAAATAATTTCATAAAGTTCTCAAGTATTAACTTTTAGGGACTAGGAATATAACTTAGTTGGAGTAATTCATATTTCTCATTTGATTATGTTTGATGTGGATTTTATGAGTTATGAATGTGGATGGTAGGTAGTCCTTTGGTTGCTTTGTGTTGAATAATATAAGAGGGATGTTGTGAATCAAGTTATAGTTGGTTTCTATTTAAAGAATATTAATAATTATGAATAGGAAGAATATGAGATTGAGTAGGGAAGGTAGTTCTTTAAGATTTGATGTTATGTTGTAGAAATGTTTGTTTGATAATTATAAGAATTTATTATTAGATTTAGGCTAGTGTGTATGTACACATTGATGGGTTATGGGCAAGTATCCAAAGAGTTTTCTGTAAGATTTTCCTTAAGAGAAAAACATAGTAAATGGTCAAACATGGTGTGTCAATAGTTTACATTTGGTACTTGGTGTACCTGTGTTTAGATTCATCAATAACCTTTGATTTCTAAGTTCGGGGACCTTTCTTGGGATTATCTTTGAGATTACATAAATATCACCTTTGATTTCTAAGTTTGAGGACCTTTCTTGGGAGTATATTTGAGATTCCATAAATACGTTGGTTGGGAGGAAAATAATTGATTTTTTTTCTAAATAATTACTTCAAAATTTATTAAAACATAACAATCACTTGCATAAACATTGAAACATAACTCAAAAAAATCACTTTCATAAACATTAAAACATAACTTGAGACTTAATGTGAAAAGAGAGATCTATCATAATTTTTTTCTATATTCATGTGTAAATTGTCGTGGATATTCCACTGGAATAGTTCTTCACAACAATTTTGATAAAAAAACACTGAAATCTACATTATGCAGGTCAAATTCCTTTAGATTCCAAAATATATAGTTACTAATTTTGTTCTTATGCATGGAATAGACAAAATGCGAAAAATAGAGAACAATAAAGTACAATCACACACCATTCACAAACCAACACAAAATGTTTATTTGGGAAACCCTTACAGAATAAAAATTAGCTAGAAGGTGAGGTTTCTATGCTGCTTTTTCTGGTGTGGAAGTAATGCAAGTACCAAGGAGAATGGAATTTCTATGGAGTGACCTGATACCTATGACTTGTTAGCAGTAGACCCATCACCTGTTAGGGTTCTATAAAACATTAACCCCTTTTGTTATGGTCATTAATTTTTCCACTCCCAGTTGTTCCACTATGCTATAGAACAAAAAACAATAACATAGAACGAAACCCCTTCTCCTCTTAGTGACTTGGTATTTAACATAGCTCGATCAACATATAGGGATACGTTTTTGACTTCTTCAACTCTGAATTTTGGTAGGGTTTTGAAACTTCTAGAATATTCTTGAAATCCCTCATGTGGATATCCATATATACATGAGTAACAGGGGTTGACGTGGCATCCTCTCATAACATGGTAGTCAACATGATATTTCAAATTGCACAATGCAGAACTTTTTCATATGCACTTCAATTCACACATGATTTTCACTGTTGGAAAGGTCTCATAATGTATAACACTTTCAAGTAGGTGTACGCTTGTTACAAACACCAAAACACTGAAAAATTTCGTTTAATGTTTCAAAATGGCTCTAAAAAGTTCTCGATCTCAATTTTCCAAATTGAAACCTACCATTAAAATGACCCAAAACATCAAAATACATGAAAAATAATATAATAATATAATCTAACTCTTCTATGATGAATTAATGTATTTTATTTATCAAACATAAAAATAAAAAATTATATTCTATTTTATACATAAAACATAAAAATGCTAATTTCAAAATTGTAAGTGTGTTATGGTAATAAAATAAAAAACTAAAACATTAGTGGTTGCCAAATGTGAAGGGAAGATGACAACGACATTAACAACCATATTATTCTTTGCTTGGAGGTATTTGTACTTTGTATATCTTGAAAATATCACTCATGGGTGAACTGTTACATGGGAGATGAGAACAAAATTAAGAATTTGGATATAGTGTTTCCTTGGAGGTATTTGTACATATCTAGACCCTAGGTAATTGCAGGTACATTGATATACACCCATGGTCATTAGAAGCTTCAGTTCAAGGTTATTGTATGTACACATTAAAATTTAAAAATAAAATAAATATAAATTATTTAATTTTTGAAAAAATATTTATTTTTATATTTAATATAAATTAATTATTATTTTTTAATTTAAAAAAATATAATTTTAAATTTTTAATAAATTTTGATATTTTGTAGTGTTAATAATAAGTTTTTTTTATTTTAAAATATTTTTTGAGGATATTGGTTAAATTAATGATAGAATCAAAATATTAACTATAATTTTATTTACATTTTAAAATATTTCTAAGATGTATTTAAAAAAATTCTTTAATAAATGAAACTTATTTTGATAGTAAATATTTTTTTGGTGAAAATATTTACTATCAAAATAAGTTTCATTTATTAAAGGATTTTTTAAAATGCATTTTAGAAATAAACCTTTTTTTAAGCCAAATTTATAATGATTAGTATAATACATAATAAAAATATGATTAACAATAAGAAAAAAAATAATCATTCCTATCAACTAACTTAGTTTATATATATATATATATATATATATATATATATATATATATTCCTTGTTTTTATATATTCTATCTTTTAAAAAATTTAAAATCCATTCTATCATTTAAGATTTTATGTATATAAATAGTTTTTTTAATAGTATCTTTTAAATGTAAATTGAATTTCGTGTGAGAATTAATATAATACAAATTTATTATTTAAAATATTATAAGTTAATAAATTAAAATAGTTATGTGAGATAATTAATGTGGTAAAAAGGAACACTATTTATATATAATTAGTAATATTTAATATAAAAAAGAATTTATATAATAAAAAGTTAAAAATTCAAAGTTTAATGGATAATGTATTTTCATATAGATATTATTTTTTTTTTTAAATTATGTTCTTAAAATTGGATAGTTAGATAATACATAATACCAAAAATTAATCTAAAATCTATAGTTTAAAATTCTTTAGAAATCTTTTCGTTATCCTAATTCTATATATTTCTCAAATGCATTTTTTAATTTATATACTTTTAAGAGAAAAATTACGCTATGAAAAATGATTAATGTTATGCATTATACTAATTTTTTTCCCACCAACATTTTATGCTTTAGGGTTAACATAGAAATCATAATGCATTATCAATTGGGCATGTATCCACATCATCCAAGTCCACACTGCTAGCTTCTCCAACTTCAAAGTTTTTAGAACTATAATTTTTGTTCATTACAACATTGAGTCCACCTCTTTCACCTAGGGTGAACCAAAGTTGGATGTCCCTCCAAAATAGTTGGTGAGGGGATGCAGGAGAGTATGGGTTTTAATGGAAGTTAAAGATACTATACAATTCTAGAAATCAATGAGTGCAAAGAGCCTATTCTATCATCCAACTCTTCATATTTTCTCTTATGGATGTCCATGAAAAATACAAACTCTTGTCCCTTTTCTCTGAGTATAGATGTAACATCCTGCTCTGGCGCACTGAGCGAACTTATTCTTTGAGGACACTTGCTCACAAGTGATCCGGATTACTATGATATTAAAACTTTTGATTTTGATTATGAGGCGTTATGGGTTGATGACATGTTGTTTTACTGCATTTACATAAATAGGGGCTATTGACTCGGTTTACTGAGTGTGCAATATTTTGGACCTCAAGGATGCACAGGCATCGATGGAACCCCTTGGACTATGGATCGAGTCAGGGAATGTATCATTGGGGTTTGATTGTTTTACTATGATATTAGTGCATCTAATTAGATGATATGATATGAATATGTTGTGACATGATTTGTTGATGATGCAGGCTGATGATAGCTTGCTGACCAGACTCACATGTGGAGTAAAGGGGTCATGCACGACTACCATAGATGTTGAGGGAGAGTTGTGGACAATAGCCCTACCACAGCCTACTAGCACTCCCGCCGTGGCTCGAACTATAGGCTAAGGTTTACCTAGTTCGAGAGGACCCACGATGTCGTGAGGGTAGACTATGACAGTTGCTCACGATGATTCTAAGGGGCGCTCAATAAGGCAGGGGATTTATTCCTTAGAGACCCTTAGTCTCCCACAAGTTCACCTGGCGGAGTATTGACTCTAGGGGTTAATGACGTCTACCAAGTCAGTCAAGAGGCGAGTGGAGCCCTTGGAGCACTTAGTGCGTCCTGAAGGGCACATCACGCAAGGGAAACAGATTAAGGTGAGTGTCACCCTTGGAGCACCTAGTGTGTTCTGAAGGGCATGTTGCATTGTTGATGATAGAGGAATGAACCTAGATGGCCTTAGGACGAATAACATGTTAAGAAATTTTAAAACAAATTCCTTAATTAAATGTCGCCCTGTATGAAAATTAAAGGTTTAAGTCTAAATTATGCTAGTGGTAAAATTTTATTTCTCTATAAAAAAAATAACAACAATAATAATAAAAATAAAAACCACATAAATAATAATTATGACCTTTGTTAAATCTTGTAACATGAAGGGAATAAGAAATTTAATTTATTCGTTAAAAAAAAATAAAAATCTATTGGAATAAAANAGGGAAAAAGGGTTAATTTCCACACCTGCCTTTTTGAGTTCTAATTAAAAAGGGGAAAGAGGGAAATTCTGAAAAATTAGGAAACTAGGAAAAGAGGTAAACATAAAATGGGAAAAAGTGGAAGGTCAAAAAGTATCTACCATTTAAGACCTTTCTAATTTAAACTGAACTAGAAATTTAAAAATAGGGAAAGCCATTAAAACCTGTAAGAGAAATTGGGGACACCTAGGAGTAACTCTAGGTGGGTGAGGGAAATAAAGATAATTAATTAATTAAAGAAATTAAATTATGGAGGAATTTAGGGGATGGGGGACACCTGTATGGAGAGGAACTTTTAGGAATTTATTTTTAAAACTTTAATGAAATGAGATTTTAGGAAATAAAGGAAGTTCAAAACTCTATATAATGAAGGAAGGAGAAGGCTGAAGGATCTTCTTCTGTTTACGTAATGTTACACTGCAGAAATATCTACTTGACTGACTTAACTTGCGGGAGTTGGGATACCCGACTCGGTGAGGAGTGGTATCTCAGCCTTGGGAGGCAAGCTGGGAGCTAATCAAAATCTTTGGATAGGGAGTGTGTGGCCCCTTTGCGGCTCAGGGGGGCTAAGGGGGAAGAAGAGTACCCCTAGCATTGGCTGGGAGGTACCGGTGAAGTCTCGATGTTCAGGGAGCGGGAGTTGCACGGAGCGCACGAGACATCATTCGGAGTAGGCAATTAGGCAATGGCACACTCTCCTCATTTTTGTATGGTAGAATGTATTAGGATTGATGCTTGGATCTTCTTATTTTATGGAAAAGTGAAATGATGTTTTTTTTTTTAAATTTTGTGACTGAAACTTTCCTTAGCCTAGCTCGATGGATGTTGACTCCCATGGCCTTCGTTTTCCCACATGTCTTTACCACCTTGCTGTGTTAATTTTGACCTTCGTGGTTGTTTATCCTTCATCCCTAGCTCACCAGTCCTCGCCTGAGCAGTCGGCCAGGAGCCTGATCTACGATCGTCGCCTTAGCGTTAAAAGACTTATGGATATCAACGCCCTGCTTTTCTGTGCAAGGATGATGAACGAAGGAAGAACCTGTTAGTTGACTACCCTTGATGTTTGTCCTTGATTGATTGTCGATTCCACCATCTGGCAACGACCTCTGCGTGTTGATTATCTTGTGTCTTGGTTTTTTTTCTCTATGCCTTGACTGATAGAAACCCCGACAATCATTCCATGAACTTTTCCATTGGATCCTTGCGTTCTCTTACTGTTGTGTGCCTTGTATTGGGGTTATAGCATTGGAAGCACAAATTGATTTCCGGTCTGCAAATTTTTGAATATTTTCGCAATGAAAAAAAAAAAAACGAATTAATTTCAGGTCTGCATTTTATATTGGTGTGCAGGAGATGAAAAACATTTTTTGTATTCCTGTCTACATGGCATTGGTATCCTGGCAATGGAAAACGAATTCATATCCATGTCTGCATTTTGCCAACATTTTTCCCTTTTATATGATGTTGGCAGCATGGAGTTCCTTCTAGTGCGTTTTGGGCACATCATTCTACATATATTAATTACGGATAGCCATGAGTTCCCTTATGGTGTGTCCCTATACAATTTTTTCCCTTTTAAAATGAGACTTTGATAGTTGATTAATTACCCACGATTTTTCCATTCAAAATGTTATCACCCCATAATTTATGGGAATCATCTTATGACTTGGATATTATCTGCACCTGGTGATTTGGTTCACAAATGATATGGAATTCTTCAAATAATTTGTGAAAAAGAGAATAAAAAGGAAAAGAGAAAGGAGGTCAGAGAAGAATTGAAGCAAAGGCCCCATGCAATAATGA
>JASDQU010404524.1:0-10700 GCA_032191745.1 Picea mariana | reverse complement strand
TCGCTCATCCCATATAAACAGAGTGTCCTTCCTCAAGAGATGCATGAAACCCTTATTAATATTGTCATAGTTTACTATAAACCGATGTAAGAAGTTATGTTTCCCCTGTAAACCTTAAAGATAACGAATGTTGCACAGGGAAGGAAATTGAAGTATTTCCTCAACATTTAAAGGATCCACCATTATCCTAGACTCAAAAACTAAGAATCCTAATAGACGACCCGACCTAACGCAAAAGCTGCACTTATTAGGGTTCAAATGGATGGGATAATAGAGACATATTTCAAAAACTAGCGGAAGGTGGGTAGAGTGATCTAGTATCTTGCGAGAGTGAGCAACGAGATCATCAAGGTAAGCTTCAACTATATGCTTGAGATCATAAAAAGAGAAGGTCATGGCTCATTGGAAGGTTTCTATGATGTTTTTAAGGTTGAAAGGAAATTTCCAATATGAAAATGTACCCCAAGGACAAATAAATGTTGTCTTATGTTGATCCTCGAGTTTAATCTAAAGTTGGTTGTATCTTGAAAATATTTCCATAAAAGAAAAAACCTCGCTTCCCACACACTCATCGGGAATCTGATCAATGAAGGGTGTCAAGAAGTTGTCTTTAGGACATGCCTTATTCAAGTCTCTAAAGTCCATGAACACATGGGTGGTTCCTTGTTTCTTATTTACGAGAACGAGATTGGATACCCATTTAGTCAAGGGAACTGGGTATATAAAACCAACATTCAGTATTTTCTCCACCTCTACCTTAATAGTAGGGGCCTTCCTGGGATTAAAAAATCTAAGTATTTTTCGAACAGGATTAACATCCGGGTAGGTTTTAATCTCATGTTTGACAATTCAAGGGTCGATTCCCGACATCTCTTCATATGACAAAGAAAATACATCACAAAATTATTTGAAGAGCTCAGTGTAGATCTGAATTTCTTCAAGCAAACAATCCACACAGATATATACATTTTCAAATTTACCAGGAATACAAGAGATATTGATCGTGATGGTAGGAGAGATACTCTCCATGTTTCCTTCATCATAAATGTCATGCGTATCAAGTGGAACTATGGCATGACCGACTATATCTCTGAAAGTGGATCTAAAATAGTTTTGTTGAATCCTAACAAGTTGTGGGAGAAATTAAGAGTGATGATGAATATCATCTCATGGCCTGTCGGAACCACTCATGGCCTCTAAGATTGCTTCATACGAAGGTAAAGTGTCATCGAGGCAATCCTATGAGCAAGATGATGAAGTGGCCCATATGGGCCAAAGAACAAGATCCTCCTCATCCATCTGCGAGGAGACAAGATCTTGGTCAGAAGTAGAGTCAAGAACAACCTGATACGCTATCTGTGTCGCCGATAGTGGCATTTCCATTCCAATATGTGACTGACCTCCAAAAGACAAAGTCGGGAAAGGTAAGGTCCAAGGATCATTAAAATATGAAGTGCAAAAAGGAACGAACCTCATTGACGAAGCAGACCTACTAGACATGGCATAGATATGATGAATTGGTGCAATGAAATCAAAGGTACCCATAAGCGAGGAATACATTTCGACACCAATATTCTTAGTTGTCGGCTGAGAATTATCGATCATGGGGATCGATGGTCCAACTGATGCATTGGTTCTAGTATACTCAAAGGACAACTGATCGATCGTCGGGATTTTCCCATTGTGAGGAAAACATAAAGTACGAAAGAAGGACGATACGAATACAGTCATATCCTGAGTCTAGTTACGCCCTAGTAATAAGTTATAATCAAGGGCTGCATCAATGACCTCGACATGCACCTCCACTATCCTCCCACCTAGCTGGACCAGAAAGGCAGGAATAATACCATGGGGATGGAAATAATGACCATCAAATGTGGTCAACATGGTCAAAGATTGAGATAGGTTTAGAGATTCAGAGGATTTCCAAAAGGTTAGGGACATCACACATGTTAGAAACCTTCATCAATAACAACATGTTTGATGGTATACTTTGAGTAATTCACATGGATTTGAAAGGACACGTGGTAAGGCAAGTGATTCTTCACATATGTGAGATCAAACTCGATATCCTTAGAGCCATAGGGGTCTAGATATCTTAACACAAATAACACAGAGTTCCTATGTGAAGGACATGTCTAGAGTACCTCCATAACTAACATCATGCAAGGGGATTGACCTAGATCCTCAACAATAGAGTAATTCTGGGAAACTCTAACATTAGGGTTGCACATAGAGTGTTTGAATAATCTTTTTGGAATACGAGGCAGGGGCTCTGGTTTTTCGATCTGTAAAGGTGTCTCTAGAGAAGGGGGAGACTCTAGAATTGGAACAACCTATGAAGAACTATAATTGCAAGAATGAGTGGCTACATTAACCTGAGACTTGACCATATTGATGCATAGATGGTCACCATCTTATGTCGGTGGGTTTTCACTTCCACTCATCGCATTTTTGTCATTATAAGAGCTCGAGGCCATGTGATGATTATGATGAAAAGGATTAGTAAGCACAATGGGCAGTAGAGATAAAATCATCACAACTTCTGGGAGTTTGGCACGGAAGTGGGTAAGGTGATCATTAGTACAAAGCTTGCAAGGAAATTTCACCTTTCACCTTTATTTCTTTCCCTCACCAAAATTATTATTAAATTTCTCATTGTTAATGTTGTCCTTGGGTTTATTATTATTATTATTCCTCCATCCCTTACGATTTTTACCACGTCCTTTCCATTTATTCCCTCCTAGTTGTTGGTTATCATTCGAGTTGGTCGACGATTGCATAGAATGTACATCCACTGACTGAGTGGGAGTGGAGGACATAGACAAATATTTCCCTCCCACAGACTGGTTTAGAGACAACTCTTTCAACTGGCTTGTCACCAAGTCTGTATATTTAACATTTGTGGAGCCTACAATGCCATCGACATGAGGCTTGAGCTTTTTTCTAGGGTCGTAACTTGAGCTCGATGCGTTAGGAAGAATTTCGTATAACATACCAGACTGAGCATATATAAGATATAACTTTTGGGCTTTAAAAATTTCTTCTTCCTCAGATGTATCTCCGGATGTAGAAAAATCCTTCGAATTATAAGGTTGTAAATAATTAAGGAACCATTCCAACAGGAACTCTGGAGGTATGTAGGCCTTGTAAACCTCTTCCGTCTACGCCACTGTTGGATGTGGTCCGAGATATGGGTGGCTTTGTCCTGGCGGAAGGCTGATAGAAGTTCTATGTCGGCATCGTAATGAATCGACAATTGAAAGTGGTTGAGGAAGACTAAAACCATTTGATTAAAAGTATTGTACACCCCCTTGGTAGCTCTATGTACCATTTCACTATGACCCTTGTGAGGGTGCACTAAGAAAATATTAAATGAATAGAATCGTCGTTAAGGAAATTCGAAGAGTGCCAAATATAAAAATTATTGACGTGATCACTGGGATCCTCACCAGTCTTTCCCTTGAATTTCAGAATATCCAAAGGAAGCTTGGTGGGGACAGGGGGCCATGTCGGGTCATGGTGCACATGGTCATTCATTAATATTGACAAGTCTGGAAAATTGAGTGTGGTCAGAAAAGGGAGATAGGTTGCAACATCTATCCCCAAGCTCCCGAGAAATATTGTTACTGCAGAATCACAACCTATCCAGGGTTCTAGTATGCACCATGGCATTGTCTAGGATTGTAAAACTCTCCTCCGAACTGATTCATAAAGGGTTGGTTGGGAACCATTCTAGTATGAATGTTATGATGAGGATTGTAAATATTTCTCCCAGCTGGAGTAGCTCCAGGTTGGGGGTTTCCCAATGTGTGAAGCTAATGACCTCTGGGTGTGAATCAAGAGGATAATAGTGGATTCATCATGACAAACATGTTGTTTGGAATCAATGCTGAGAAGGTAGGGTGTAAAGGACGAAACATATGCAACAACTTGTCTACTAGTTTGACTACTCCATCGAGGAGGATTAAGACCAGGATTAGAATCAGGGTGAAAATAAGGTAGGATTCCAACCATAGGTGTTGTTTGATGAATATGAGCACCACCAAATGAGAATGCAATATCCGGAGGAGCCATGCCCCCAAGTCCAATACTAGTATTCATATTAGATGCTGGAATGGAGGTTGAAAATTGTGATGTGAAATTCGGTATACCATAAGAAAAAGGGCTAGAGGCCATAGGGATGGATTGAGTATTTTAGTCCAGTGAATGAAAGAGAGGCCCAAAAGGGTTCATTATTATAGGTTGAGTATTAAATATAGGTCTAACAAGAGTGATGATGGGAACCTCCGACACTGCAACCATGGTGGTTGAAGGTGTCGAAGGAGTAACAATAATTATAGTAGGTATGGGAGTTGAAGGACTCCCAATGTATTTCTGAATTGACTCAGTACTCATACTTGTATGACCATAAGTCTGGTAGGTGAAGGTGTGTGTACCATGTCTAATAATTTTATGCCTTTTAGAAGGAAAAGACTTAAGATATGGTGGTAGCTTTAACAAATGATGAGACCTGCGAGGAAATTGGTCTGGCTCTACGATGACTCAATACTTTAGATATAAAAACAATCCTAAGGCCAACTAACAATCAAAGAGAACACCAAAATAATCAAAAGGCCAATATTCACACAAACATGATAAAGTGGTTGGAATGGGCCTCCCTCCCTAAAGTATGTATGCCTCACATAAGAGGGGCCTGAGACTCCCTGCAAAAGATCAGAGGTATCAGAATCAATTATAAGGGCCCTAGTGGGCTTAACAACTAGTCGATCAGATCCCCCCAGAGCGGTAATCCTCCATAAAGGTTTTGTGTTGTTAGATCCCTATCTGACCCAAGGTACTTGCAGAATAACCCCTGCAAGTAACCTATGTGGCTACCTATGTCAAGAAACTAAGCCACCATGATATAACCAATGTGCAGGAAAACAACCATAAGTCAGGTCCACCATATTGGAATAGTAAAAAGGCCCAAAATCTCGAAATCACTGCTTCTCATAGAGGTACAGGTACTAGAAAGACCCCCATATAAAAATATATCCCCAGAAATATCTTTGATGCTAAGAAGGTATTGGAGGGATATCTCCTCAACCAACTTTGTGCGACCTCGTGTTTAACTCCGATGTGAGCGGAGCCTCTTGACGTCATCAATTATACAATGGATTTCATCACTCCCTTAGTCATACACATATGTTGATTTTAATATCCTTGGCATGGGGTAAACTACAATAGACAGAAATGACTGCAAAAATCAACTCTAATCTCAAGTATGTTATATAAAAAAATATGCCAACAAGACAAGATAAAGAGCCTACCTCATCCAAAAGTTCAATGAATTCAACCATTGAGCACTTGACTCAAATAAATACACCTGCAACTTTTCCTCAACAACCAAGATACACAAGCATATGGTGATAATATATAAAGTTAACACATATAATAGAATAATCCATTAATATTCATAACAAATACTCCCATGGAATAACAATTCAAATATTTGCAGGACATTAATTGGACGAGAAAAGAGTATTTCTATTAAAATGTAATCAACAGAAGTCTATGAATGACAAACTTCCATGTCGGCATGTTCATAGCCGAGAAACTAAGTCCCTTCCAGCTAGGCCTCCACCACTTCAATCCTCCACCAAAGACAAGCTCATATAAGAGAGACAATGAGGTTCTCCATCAAATAGGGAAGAGCTTGGGGGATGAACAATGTATTCCCCTAAGATACTGGAGTCCTTCAATAAGATACTGAAGAATGGATTGAAAAATGCATGTAATGTAGGATGAGATGATTCCCGCGGTGCTATAGGATTATAGAACTACATGCAAAAAGTTGATAGGTCAAACACCCTTTATATTATCATATGGTCAGGAAGTAGTCATTCAAATGGAGTTTCTTGTACTGAGTCTGTGCATTGTTACGATGATATACCTTAGGGATTTTAATCCAATAGAAGAAATACTATCACAGTTACTGGTATTAGAGGAAGAACAATTTGTTGCAGGGTTCCATCAACAAGTACAGAAGGAATGTGAAAAATCATGGCATGAAATACAGATCAAGCAAAAGACATTCCATATAGGAGATTTAGTACTTCTCTATGAAAAAGAAATCTTATAGAACCCTGGAAATTTCAGAATGCAATGGATAGGGCCATACATGATCATATACATGAAAAAAGAAGGTGTTGTTCATCTAGAATAGTTGGATGGACAAGTCGTGGAAGGACTAGTTAACAAGAGTCAACCGAAACTTTATAGGGATGACTATCCTTCCGCAAAGTAGGAGAATTGTGCAGGCTATGTACCATAAAACTTGTATCATAGTGTAGTATAAAAAAAATAGGCAGAAAAAGAAAGAAAAAGCAGGAAAAAGAAAGAAAAATAGAAAAAGGAAAGAAAATGGTCCAGGGAAGATGTAGAAAGTTGAAGAGTCCAAGTAGTTAAGATTATAAGGAATAGAAGGAAAATTTTGCAAAAGAGGAAGAAGCAGGCAGAGGACCACACAAAAAAGGAATCAATCTTGAGAAAAAAATTGAGATCGCACTGAGAGAAGAGATTGCATGGAGAGAAGAGATCATGCATATTATCATCCTTGATCACTATTGTTCTCCAAAAAGAAGAATGAAAAGGCTCTATCTGAGAGCATGAAGGAGAATTTTCACACATTCTGAGGACAACGCGGTTTAGACGTAGAAAGCATATGCAAATTGACATTTTGGTTTGTGAAATAATGATTATCTTGTAAACTATTAAGAAAGTGTCAGAAAGACCATGTCCCAGCAACAATCATAGAGACAATTGAAAGGTGCATTGAGGGTGTTAAAATGAACTAGGAGATGTTCTTACTCAGAGAGACAATACCCTAAAGTGGAAGAGATATTTCATGAACAAGATGAAGAATCAATGTTAATAGGAAGAAATGGCATAGAAGAGACAATCTAGAAGACAACACCATGCATAGATAAGAAGAAAAAAGAACCGGAGACAGGAAAATCCATACTAGAACAGACGAAGTGGAAAGTCATCAAGGAAGTGGCCATCTAAGCCCTAACAGAGGAATACTTGGAAAATATCAGTGATCAAGCTAAAGAAGTCAGAGATGAATCATTTCAACATGCAACACATCAACATGAATAAATTCACAAGAAGATGCAGGAGCAGATGGTTGAGTTGCGACAATTGCTAGAAGCAGCAAATCTCGTGCCAGCACTAAAAACAAAGGATGAATGTACAACATGAACTACAAAGAATGGGGAGGTAGGGATGAAAATATCTCAGTCATTTGTAGTAGTTGGAGAATGAAGATTGATCAAGTTAGAAATAGGGGTAGTAGAGTTACCCACAATAGAGATGCATGAACAAGAAAGGGCACTAGGTCATATTGACTTAGTGTTATCTCAACTTTTGACAGTTGTGTTGCAAGAATTGCAGATGAGCGTGATGCAAGAGATGAACTCGTGTACATAAAAGAAATCTAATGAGTTGGTTAAGGTTAACATAGATAATGTAGCCTTGGATATGGAATACAACAAAGTCAAGCATGAGTAGTATGAGGCCGCGCAGAATGTCAAAAGGATGCAACAGGCATTTGAGAAGGTCTACAAAAATCTCTTAGAGGCTCAGAAAGAGATGGAGGCCCTAGAAGAAGAAAAAACAACAAATATCAGTGAAGCTATTCAGGACTTCCACACACATATAATTGGCTTAGAAGCATGCATGACACTGAGTACATCACTAAAAGAAAGGGAGAAAACAAAACAGATTATGACCACAGTTGTGGAGAGAATAAAGAATAAAAAGGTATAATATGCTCAACTCTATGCAGAAAACATGGGTGTCTGGATGTAACTAAATGAAGATAGGGAGCTATAGGAGATCATCCAGAAGATACAGGCTACATAGGAAAATGTGCAGAAGTTCAAAACAGTAATGGGTACATTACCGCCAGTAGAGGTGGTAATGACAATGGAAGAGAACAAGAAGTTGTATTCATAAATGAATCAGCTAATGGCGGAGCATCATGCTCACACACAAAATATCGAGGTACTACAAGAAGAAGCCTATAAGGTGACAATGACCTTAGCAACCATTCACGATTTATTCAAACATGTAGTCAAAGAAAGTGTCAAGAAGATGTAGGCTCAGGTTAATGCTGAAATAGTCGATACAATTGTGCAGAAGGAAATAGAGGTAAAGGAGAAGGCCACGATAGCAAAGGAGAGATTTGAAAATTTTATGGAGAAGTGGAAGAAGGCCTAAGTGGCTTGGGACGAGCCACATGTGAGTGTTGGGGGCCTGTTGGATAAGGGTTTTGGATAAGTCTTAGGAATCACATATGAATGGATCATGCATCATTTTGGCTAAGGATTAGTGTGCATGCAAAGAATTTGAAGAATGTTCGAGAGTCTGCATGCAAAATATGGAAACTAGTTAGTATCTTGGGACCTTTTGTCCACATCGTAACGGGCTTAGCCCTTTTGTAAAACTATAAATTGTGATGATTTTTTGGGTAGAAGTAGTAGTGAGAGTTGATGTTGTGGAGTTATTTTGATTTAGTCGAGTTTTGGAGAAGTTTCGAGGAAGTTTTTTGAGGTATGACTGAGGAGTGAGGCTCACACTATAGAATAACGCCTTAGGAAGGTTTGAGTAATGGTTACTATTGCATATTTTTTGTAAGTGGAATGCATAACTGTAAGAAGACTATAAATGGATAATATAAGAATCTAGTTGTTGTGGATGTAGCCCCGATTGGGGTGGACCACGTTAAAACATGTGTATTGATGTGATGTTATGTGTGTGATATGGATAACATAAAATGTTTGGTATTATAAATATGTTCCTAATATTGCACTGTGATGATGAAACATTAGTATTCTGAATATGTTATTCATATATGTTGTTATAATGTCGCACACTGAAGTAACTGGTAAATGAATAAATCAAGTAAATAATGTCACACATTGGGTATGTGGCATGATAAATAAATGTTAAGTGATGAAAATGCACACACAATAAGAACATGTTGAATGCCTCACTTTTCCTCATCACTGCAGAAACTTGGTTCCTGTAGCCCCTCTATATGCCTCGAGTGAGAATTCACTTGCTTGCAGGTGATGCCAAGAGGGATGGTGTCTACAGGTTTTGTTGGTATGTTATCTTTGAACCTAGGGTCTTCCATCTGCGCGCCAACATGATACTAAATCTATGGTCATGGGTCCCATCTCTATATTTAATGTTCTTAAAAAGGAATTGATCAAATTTATGTCTTTCAAGGCCCCAACTATATGTTCCTTCACTATATCCTTAGTGATTCTTGTAACCATCCCTACTAAAATTCCCTTGTTGTTTATTTTGTCTCCTATCTCTACCAAAACATTGTCTATGGGCCTTGGTGCACCCATATCTCCATCTTGTGGCAACTGGCACCACTCAATTACTTTTTCAACAACTACATACAAATTCTTGCAATTACTAACTGATGTAGATATGTACCTTTCAAGCATTGTGTTGGTATTCAGGAAACTTTCTAGGGATGCATAGTTTAGCTAGTTATCCTTTTCAATCTTCTTTGGAATGTCTAGATGTGAATTTTGATCTTCTACTTACCACTTCATTAGCTCCTTCATATGTAGTTGAACTCCATACAACAACACTTTCTTTTCCTTTAACTTGTCTAATAATTTGATTAGTTGTGTAGACAAATCTTCAAATAATTTTAGTTTTGTGCATATTTTCCTCAATGTTGTTTCAAGCTCCTTCTGCAATTCAAAATCACATGCTCTATAATACATGAGACCACTCTTATCTCCTTTATAATGACTCACTTCCTACTCTAGGTATTGGATCCTTTCTTTATAATATTCAATAGCTTATGCCATATTTATGATATTTAACTCTGAAACCTATGAGAATGCTACCCCAGTTGATGCCACATCTATGGGATCTCTCCTAGTGTTTGTTACAAGCAAGGATTTTACAGTTACCATGAGTTATGACACTTCTAATAAATTCAAATTCTTATGGGATTGTTTCACAATCCTTCCCCTTTATTTGTAAAAAATGAATGAGTTGAGGATTTCCATTTTATTTGATTTGGAAAGGGTGAATGCACCCAATCCAAGCTCTTTATGCTTGGAGTGGCCTTCAGCCATTGCGCTTCCTGGAGAGCTAACAAATGTCTTTGAAGGGACAATTTCTATCAAATTTGTATTAAGTTCCTCTTCTTCTTTCTTGTTATCCTCCTCCTGTTTCTTGATTATTTATTCTTTTTGTATCCTAATCTTTTGTTCTACCTCCTTTCTCAATCTTTCTTGTTCTTCTTCCATTTTCTTTCTCTTTTCTTCCTCTATTTTCTTTTCATCCTCTTGTTCTTGTTGAAGGCTTAGTGCTTCAACCTCTTTTTCTATTTTCTTTTCTTCTTCCATATGAAGCCTTAATTCTTTCACATATTTTTATATACTTTCTTACTCTACTAATGCTTTAGCTGCAACTTGCTTCTCCAAATGTTCCCTCTATAAGTACTCCCTCTCTATTTTTCCTCTTTTTTCTTTGAAACCACTCCCCACTCTGAAAATAAATTTATCTAAAGAGACATCTCTGTTGGTTGTGGAGCCTCATTATCTTCCTGATGCAGAGGTCCTTGCTTTCAGCCGTGTTTATACCCCATGAAGTATTTACACCCCAGAAGTATGTAC
>JASDQU010404523.1:664-10700 GCA_032191745.1 Picea mariana | reverse complement strand
TCTGAAGGCTTTATTTCTGCAGGAATCTTGTTATACATCTTATTGAATCTTTTGGAGAAGTCAGAGACTGACTCCCCTACCTGCTTCTTCAGGGACCCAAACTCAGTCATGTAATATATGTAATCTTTTCTATCTCCCCACTGCCTCAGGAAAACAGTATCCAGGGCTTCGATTCTAGCAATAGATCCAGGGGCCAGTCTCCTGAACCACTTCCTCACCTCACCATCCAAGCTATGAACAAAGAATCTCATCCAAACATATTCATTTTCAATGTTCAGATTGTCTGCATAACTGTAAAAAGCAGCCAAGTGCTCTTCAGCAGTTATATCTCCCTCTCCAGTGAACTTGGGCATATACTTTATGTAGTCTCCAGCAGGGAGAGGGTTCATAGGATGAGGCAGGACCAAAGGAGCATATCTAGCAGCGACTATAACATCCATTATGTTCTGTGGGGGATTAGCATCAGCCATAGGGACGTTGAGTGGAGGAGAACTCGGAGGAGACGGAGTGTGAACAGGAGAGGTAGGAAAAGAGGTCCTCATAGGAGACGACGGGGAAAACAGAGAGAAATCTAAGGGACCTGAATGTGCAGCTATTTCTCTCTGTGTAGCAGTAGTAATCAAAGGAGGAGTAGTGAAACCTCCTGAGGGGGGAGTGACAAGGATCTCTCCCTCTGATACTAGACCAGGAGAAGAAAACTAAGCAGGAACACTCCCGAAGTTCAGAAAACGGGAAACCTCAGAGGAAGTACGACTAGGAAGCTGAGAATAAGAAAATGGATTTTTCACAGAAGGGGATGGCGTATTACCTTTTTCAGCGATGGAAACTCCTTTTGCAGAGTCCTTTCCCTTTCTGTGCACCGCTTCCAAGTCTTCTTCTGGTGTGGCTAAAGGCAAGTGTGGATTAGACCTTGTGTGTCTGCCTCTCGAAGACACAATTGATGGAACAGGTTCTCCCCAGCAGAGTTGTCACACTGGAGTCGCCAGGTGCACAGTATAAATATTCAAGTTCTGATATCTGATGCACCTTCAGAAATCAGTTGATCTTTGTCGTTCAATCCCGGGGAAAATATTCAATTTTGTCCCTGGCAACGGCACCAGAAATGTTGGAGTCAGAAGTCACTCCTGGATTGCTTGCAAGAGCAGAGCCCGACGCCCATCAGTTTAATGTCACAATTTGTTTGAAGGGTGATCAAATGGAAGGAAACTCAAAACGATATCGTATCAAATCAGAAACCAGACCGGGCATGCATGAACGAGTGAGGTCTTGATAGACTTCAAACAGTGAGTTGCAGTAAAAGGGTGAGTAGGTGGAAGACTTGCGCGAGAAGAGTGCAAAGGTCTATCATAAACATCATGTTCATAATGGACTGGAGGAGAAAACATTCGAACACAAAGTCTCTTTATATTCAAATGCAGAAAACCAGAGAATACAAAAATGTCATGACAAACCCTTTATCATAACATAACTGTAACAATCCACGTGAACCATTCAACTGTGAACTCTCCGGCACGAGACGAAACATAGATGGAAAAAGGAGAACTATTTGTTATAAACCAAGAAATCTCAATCACAGAGGCATAGCCAGGAAACCAGAATGGTGCTGAAAATTTACAGTCGGTAGCTTATCTCTACCATCGATAGATACAAAAATGGCAAAAATGCCTACATATACTCAAAACAACAACAGCAACGGGACCAAGAAACCGCATTGAAGGCTTTGCGTCTGCATGGCTTCTGACACTCTGCAGCCGCAATCTTTGAATAATCGTGCAACTTATGTCAGACGCGATCGGTATTCTGACAGTTACATAGGCAAATTGACGTGCCTTTAATTCATTTTAGGACGTCCCCATTATGGCGGAGACGATGTCTAACCACCACCAACCGCCTCAATAACTGCTTTCTTGGGATCAAGGACGATCTGGCCAACTCAGCACTTTGGGATATGGAAGACTTCTCGCGTTGCCACCTGGGATAACTGAACAGTTGAGGGACAGGCATGGAGGCCAGCGTGGAGGATGAGGCGCATGACAGGAATGGTGGCGTCGGGCTATAAGGGCGTGGAAGAAGTGACGAGATGAGAGAAGGATGACGGAGGACGGTTCATGGCGAAAGACGTTAGGTGGAAGGGGAGGAAGACGGGAGAAATGAATTCGCCTTCAGGTGAGCGGATGATGTGGAAAGGAACGGGACACGTGGCAAATAGCGAGTGGATGATAAGAGGAGAGAGAACCACATGGACCAAGGAGGGGAGGCGGATGGAGGACACATGGCAGCACGGGAAAGGCGGAAAGGGGGATTACATGAGGGAAGACGGGCCCACTCCTGGCTAAATATAGAGCAGCTGAGAAGGGCGGGACTACACGAGCGCCGCTGATCTGGGTGCCTCGATCGTGGCCATCGAGAAGCTACATACGGGATTCCAGACCCCCCCCTCCGCTTAAAGGTAGAAAGGCGGGGGGGTCCGGAATGGTGTTCATCGCCGTTGATCCGGGCGTGCTGATCTGGTCCATTGGAGAGGTGCGCCCCCGATTCCAGACCCCCCCCCCCACTTAAAGGTAAAAAGGCAAGGGGGGTCCGGAATCCAATGCGCGCCGTTGATCCGGGTGCGCGGATCTGGACCGCTCGAAGCTGATTCTCGTTTAATTCGGACGCATTTGCGCATAAAACTTAGGACAAGTGGGTTTTAAACCCTTTTCTTTCGCATCCAACCCCCTTAACCAGAAAAATCGCTAACACCTACCCTCATGGTGGTTCTTACCCATATATGACATATATTATATTTAACTTTGTATTGTGGTTTAGTTCACGCGGGGTCTAGGTTGGGGCTTAGCCCCAGCCCCCTGTTGTATGTTGGTGCTACCATATGACCCTTTTCACACTCAACGTTGGCGCGGGGTTGCAACCACTCCACAACAATAGCTCAACACTTGGAACCATATCCAACGGTCCTCCGAACACGTTCCAGGACACTTGTTAGCTCCTCATCCAACCCCGCAAATGTTGTTATCTAAGCGCCTAGGGTCCGACCACATGGGGGAAGACACCCAGGACATCCGTCGGGAAAAGGGGCAACGCACTAAAGGTGCAAAAATTCACCACTTTTTGTGGGAAGGCACGTGTGCTGGGTTTTTGTCACGAGAAACACCCATAAGCTAGGTTCAGTTAGTCTGGGTGTGTTTTTGGCAAGCAGAGACAACTAAGAATTGGGAGAAACTTTCAGGGAGTGATTCCAACTCAATTTTTGGCCAAACCAGGTGAAGGGAGAGCCCAACTAGGGTTTTTTGGATATTATGAAGCCATTGAAGCCATCCATTTCTCATTTTGAGCATTGTAAAGCATTAATTTTGACACTTTGATCATTAATGAAAAAGATCCATTGGAAGCTGGACCAAGAGATGTAGGCCAAGAGAGGGGTGAACTACTTTATCATTTTGTTGTGTTAATGTGTGTTTTATGATGGTTTTTATGACGGTTTATGTTTCTCATGATTAAGTAAAAAAAAATCATTTATATTTGTTTGTTTGTAACTTGATCCATTACCCAAGTACATACCATTTCACTTGTAATTTTTAAAAAGATTCAAGATTTTACATTTTCAGATCAACAAGTGACTTTGTGTGTTCGCTAAAATTTTTTAGATGATAAATATAGCATGAAAGGTGATGTTCAAATTTAAATTCTAGGTTCAATACATAAAATGCTCGATTTTTCTCTTTCCAATGTAGTTCCTTGATTTACTTGAAATTAGTTTCAAATAATATTGTCACACACCACCTCTATTTTTGCACTTAAAAATGAGTAAAAATATTGCATGTGTAGTTTCTTTGCAAATGATTTCTTGCATATAGAAACAACCTCCTACACCAACTCCTCCATACACAAATCATATTTAAAATGTTTGATGGTGAGTGGTTTTTAGTTCTCTACATTTAGCACCATTGTCTTCAATTACATAATTTTAGTTGCAACTCCCAATGACCGCATTAACGCCTTTAGTGCACCTCCCAACACTCTACTTACAATATCATATTCACATTATATTCATCTCTTCTTCATTTCCTAGGTCGCACCCAAAAAGTATCGATTTACATATTCTTTGAGACCATGAATATTTTTAGGTTGAGACTCAAAATATTGTTCAAGTCAAGCTGCATGGTCATGATGAAATTCCCTACCACCCTGAACTATGTAACTTTAATACATTTTGATGCATCCTTTTACACATTCTACACAACATTATATGAACACTTATGCATCAATGTATATTTAAACATAGACATATATACCCAAATCATATAAAATTGCTTTGTTCAACATGTAGTAATCCTTGCAATTACATAACTTATGGGAATTGAATGTGAGCCTTGTATCACACCGTGTTATATTGTAGACCACAATAAGATATTTATTATATTTATATACAATGGAAAATTGAGTGAGCCTTGTAACACACCTTGTTCCTTTGTAGATCGCAAACATTTGTATTTTACGCATTTGTACTAGTTTTATGAACATCGAAATTGCTACCATAGTTTAATTTTATAATTTAGTACATAAATTCAATTTATGTTTAACACCAATGTCTTTAATTTTATAATTTCAGCTTGTAACTTCCAATGCCATGTGCCAACTTCTTTAGTTTACTTTCCAACACTCTACTTACAATACCACATTCGCATCATTTTAATCTCTTCTTCATTTCCTAATTAATTCCCAATAGGTGTTGATTTACATATGCTTTGAGACATAAAAGATATTAGGTTGAAATAGTGTTCAACTCAAGTTGCATGGTCAAGTTGAAAGCCCCTTGCACCCTTAATATATGTAACTTTTATATATTTTGATGTATCCTTTCACACATTTTATACACCATTATATGATAATTTAAAAATTAATGTATATTTAAGCATATACATGTAGAGCCAAATATTATAGATTTGATTTGTTTAACATGTATTTATCCCTACAATTACATAACCAAGGGAAATCGGAGAGATCACTGTATCATATTATATTGTAGACTGCAATAAGATATTTTATTACATTTTTATACAATGGGGAATTGAGTGAACCTTGTATCATATTGTGTTATATTGTAGATCACAATAATGTATTTATTAGGTTTATCTACAATCGAACATTTGTGTGTTATGCATTTGTATGGGTTTTATGAATATCAAAATTATTTCAATAGTTTAATTTTTTTAATTTAGTGTACGGATTCGATTTATGTTTTCGGTCATGTTATACATTCTAGTTTTTTGAGTTTATATTTAGATGTATCTGTTGAAAGATTGGTTGTTGTCATTGAGGTCAACACTAGTCATTGGTTTTGGACCGCAAGATTGATTAAGGTATTTGGACATGAAGGACAATGCACATGAAGATACAGAACCCATGGGTGGATAGTATACATCATGTTGTTTCCGGTGGTATGTGGCATGTCACATGGATCTTCATGGTTGATGAGAAATGAATTTTCGAAGATGACAAAGTGAATTGAATAAGGAAGTACATGTAGACACTGAAGATAATTAAAGAACAAAATTACAAAATTATTAAAAAGAAGTGACATAAATGGTATAAATAAATATCATTATACATTCATTTGATACACAAGTCAAATTTCAGAGGAAATCAAAAGTAATGAAGGCAGAATTTCAAGGGAGGATGAAGTCTTTTAGTGATGTGTTCTAAGGTATGTTATTTTTAGGTCATCTTACCATTTTCGTTGTAATGTTTTTTTCTAGAAAGATTTAGATGGTGAAATTGCTATTGTATTGAGAAGACATATCAAAGTATCTATGGTAAAAGTTTCATCTCTTGATTCGCTATAATTATGGAGATACACTATGTGGAAGATAGGGTTTTTGACCAGTTTTGAAGCTAGTCAATAAACAAGTGTTCCGGGTAAAACAATCATAACGTTTTCATAGAGAATCCAAATGAAGTGGGACGAATTGAATTGGAAAGAGTATGAACTGTGGTTTCTTGTGTGCGTGTTTCAGGATCTGATGTTAAATATTGCGTGTGAGACATTCTGTACAAGTTCAGTCTCTTGAATAAACTAGAATTGAACAAGGTCTACCATTCTCTCTATAACTTATTTTTGGGGAGGATTCAAGGAGTGAAACTTGGAGAAGTTTCAGAGAATAAATTGAGTAATATTATCTACAGGATCAACGTATTCCAAGAATTGAAGAAATGCAGAAATTGAAGAAGTCTCAGGAAGCATTATTAGGTTCTATGTGATAGTTGGTTGATGGTGATGATTTAATGTAAAGTTTTATTATTTCTCATATATTCATGGGTGGAATGAAGGGGCAAGGATGGAGAGTTAAAATTTCTCTTGATATTGGAGGATTGTATATTTCTCTTGGAGGTTTATCCTTCCCTTTACATTTGGAAGCTGTAGCTACCTTTGGAAGTCATTACTTCCCTTGAACAATAACTATTGATTATTTCTCATATATTGTGCATGGTTTATTGTGGTGTATTGGTGTAACTCTTATACTATTGTTCATAGATCATTGGATATAATTGAATGTTTTAAGTATATTTTGAAAAAAGTTTTAAATTGTACTTGATACTGATTCACCCCCCTCTCAGTATCAATAATTGATATCAGAGCAGGTTACTTTTAGTACAATTTAACCACTGGAAGGAAGATCCTAAGAAAAAATGGAAGACAAAATTTCAAATGGGATTCCACCATTTGATGGAAACAATTTTGAATACTGGTGTAATAGAATGAAAACTTACTTGAAAGCTCTTGGGGTAGATGTTTGGTTCTCAGTTACTTCAGGATACAATGCTTTGAATAAACCAAAGACTGCAGCTCAGAAGGAAGCAAAAAGGAACAATAAATTGACAATAGATACAATCTTGAATGGATTTATAGATTCAGTGAAATCCAATGTGGGATCATGTTCATAATCAAAAGAGATTTGGGACAAGCTACAAGACCTTTATGCAAGGGAAGAAGTAGAATAAGAAGAAGTTGAAGCAAATTACAACATCTCAGATTTCAAAGAAACAAATGGAGGTCAGTTCTTTTTCTTTAATTGTGAAGGAGTGAGACATGTTGAATTTGAATGTTCTCATCCAAGGATTTAAAGAGATGACACTGAAGAAGAAAATTCCAATGAAGATGAATAAAATTCCAACGAAGATGAAGAAAATCATGAAGCGAAAATTATTCAACAAGAAGATGAGAATCTTAAAAATTTGAAGCATGTTGAGATTGAAAATAGCAAACTCAAAGATACACATAGAAAACTAAGAAGTGAATTGGGTAGTTGTGAAAAGAAAGTTGTAAGCTTGAAGAAACAATTAGAATACTTTGAGAAACTAAGAGAATAAAACATTTCTTTGAAAACTCTACTTGAAGAAGAAAGAAGAATAGAAGAAGTAAGGAATGTCCAAATCATGAAGAAAGAAGAAGATTGTGAGAAACTTGAAAAAGAAGTTGTCTCATTGAGGAAGAGCTTAAGAAACTCTTAAGTGCCAAAAGACTTAACACATCTTGGATGGATGGGTGAAAATTCATACAAAGAATATGCAAATACCAACAAGAAAGTTGAAGAAAGAGCTACACAGATAGTTGATGAGAAGTGGACCAGGATACCAGAAAGAAGGAATAATTACAAAAGAGATGAATATCCAAGAAGACCTCCTACCTTCGGGAATCAAAGAAGCTTCAATCAGTATGAAGGAAATGAACCCATATGGACTAAATCACAAATAAGGTCACTTACTCCAAGGTATCAAAATCTCTTTCTTGGCCATTTTTATACTTGCAAAAATTTTGGACATAAGACAATTAATTGCAAAATCAATGAAATGAACAAATACACAATAGACATGAATGGTGTAAATAAAAGATATGGAAATAACTGTGGATTTTTCAACATAAGTTATAATTCATTTTCCCAATTGATGGAAAAAAATATTTTATATTATAGATGTAATTATCTTGGTCACAAAGCAAAAGATTGCAGATATATGAATGAAGATGTCTCTATGCCAACCATAGTATGGAGAAGGAAAGAGATTCCAAACAATGAAGATTGTCGAATAGCATTAACTGTTGAGGAATGTAAAGAAGAAGATGAATGGTACATAGACAGTGGATGTTCTTCACACATGATTGGGGATCAAGACAAATTCATCAGCTTGAAGAGAAAGGGTGGAAATTTTGCATTTGGAGATGATTTATCTGCCAAAATATTTGGAGAAGGTGTAGTAGAACTTGGAAGAAAAAATGTAAAAGCAAAAAATGTCCTATTTCTTGAATACTTGAAGCATAATCTACTCTATGTTAGTAAAATGTGTGATCAAGGATACACTCTTACGTTTGACTCCCGAAAATGTAAAATCAGATAAAATAACTCAGGAAGATTGGTTGCAAATGCAACAAGAAGACCGAACAACATATACATCCTAGACATGAAGAAGAGAGAGAAGACATAAGCCATACAAAATTATTCCAAGGAAGAGAAAGTCTCAAAGATCAAAAATAAAGATAAAGTATTATTGAGTGCCACATGTTCAAGGGGCGCAACCCTAAAGAAGAAGGTTATCTTTTGCAATTAAACTCAGGGGGAGAAGCCCTACCATTTACCATTGATGTCAAAGGGGAAGATAAATTGATATCATGATGATAGGGGGAGCATGAGTGTTGCCATCAATGAAAAAGGGGGAGATTGTTGGAAGATTGGTTGTTGTCATTGATGTCAACCCTAGTCATTGGTTTTGGACCGCAAGATTGTTGAAGGTATTTGGACATGACGGACAATGCACATGCAGATACAACACCCATGGATTCATAATATACATCATGTTGTTTCTGGTGGTATGTGGCACGTCACATGGATCCTCATGGTTGAGGAGAAATGAATTTTTGAAGATAACAAAGTGAATTGAAGAAGAAAGTACATGCAGGCCCTGAAGATAATTAAAGAACAAAATTACAAAATAAGAAAGTGTCAGGTCGGCCCTAATATTAAAAGGAAGTGACGTAAATGGTATAAACAATATCATTATACATTCATTTGTTACACAAGTCGAATTTCATAGGGAATCAGAAGTAAAGAAGGTCAGATTTCAAGGGAGTATGAAATCTTTTGGTGATGTGTTCTAAGGTATGTTATTTTCAGGTCTTGTTACCATTTTCACTATAATTGTTTTTCTAAAACGATTCAGATGGTGAAATTGCTATAGTATTGAGAAGACATATCAAGGTATCGGTGGTAAAAGTTTCAGCTCTTGATTCACTATAATTGTGGAGATACACTATGTGGAAGATAGGGTTTTTTACCAGTCCTGAAGGTAGTCAATAAATAGGTGTTCTGGGTAAAACAGTCATAACATTTTCATAGAGAATCCAAATGAAGTGGGACAAATTGAATTGGAAAAAGTACGGATTGTGGTTTCTTGTGTGCGAGTTTCAGAATCTAATGTTAAATATTGAGTGTGGGGCATTCTGTACAATTTCAATCTCTTGAATAAACCAGAATTGAACAAGGTCTACCATTCTCTCTATAACTTCTTTTTGGGGAGGATTCAAGGAGTGAAACTTGGAGAAGTTTCAGAGAATAAATTTAGTAATNTCCAAGAATTGAAGAATTGCAAAAATTGAAGAAGTCTCAGGAAGAATTATCAGGTTCTATGTGATGGTTGGTTGATGGTGATGATTTAATGTAAAGTTTTATTATCTCTCATATATTCTTGGGTGGAAGGATGGGGCAAGGATGGAGAGTTAAAATATCTCTTGATATTGGAGGACTGTATCTTCCTCTGGGAGGGTTATCCCTCCTTTTACATTTGGAAGTTGTAGCTACCTTTGGAAGTCATTACTTTCCTTGAACAATAACTATTGATTATTTCTCATATATTATGCATGGTATATTGTGGTGTATTGGTGTAACTCTTATACTATTGTTCATTTCTCATTGGATATAATTGAATGGTTTAAGTATAAGTTGAAAAAGGTTTTAAATTGTACTTGATATTGATTCACCCCCTCTTA
>JASDQU010404520.1:0-10700 GCA_032191745.1 Picea mariana | reverse complement strand
GAAAGTTACTGACAGGCCTATTTGATTTGGAGATGAGAGCAACCGCGATTCTATGTGACAATCAAAGCTGCATTAAAATGACAGAGAATCCTGTGTTCCATGACAGGTCGAAGCACATAGAGATCCGCTATCATTTCATCCGTGACATGGTACAGAGAGGAGCCTTGAAGCTCCAGTACATTAGCACGGATGAACAAGTTGTTGATGTGTTGACTAAGCCTCTATCTCGTGTAAAGTTTAAACACTTTCGAGATAAGCTTGGTATAGTCCGAAAGAACCCTCCCTGAAAGGGGGAGTATATGTATTCCTTGCTTCTGACTTGCTGTTAGACGTAAAGCAAGATGAGTCATGCTTCTGGCCTCGCTGTTAGACGTAAAGCATGACGCCGTGTGATCCTTGCTTCTGACCTCGTTGTTAGACGTAAAGCAAGATGAGCCATGCTTATGACCTCGTTGTTAGACGTAAAGCAAGATGAGTCATGCTTCTAACCTCGTTGTTAGACCTAACGCATGACGCCGTGTGATCCTTGCTTCTGACCTTGCTATTAGACATAAAGCAAGATGAGTCATGCTTCTGACCTAGTTGTTAGACGTAAAGCATGACGTCATTGATTCCTTGCTTCTGACCTAGTTGTTAGACGTAAAGCAAGATGATTCCTCGCTTCTGACCTCGTTGTTAGACGTAAAGCGAGATGTTGATGTGTTCCTTGGTTCTGACCTCGTTGTTAGACGTAAAGCAAGATGAGTCATACTTCTGACTTAGTTATTAGATGTAAGGCATGACGTTATGATTCCTCGCTTCTGACCTAGTTGTTAGACGTAAAGCAAGATGGTGACATTCCTTGCTTCTAACCTCGTTGTTAGACGTAAAGCAAGATGAGTCAAGCTTCTGACCTAGTTGTTAGACGTAAAGCATGACATTGTGATTCCTCGCTTCTGACCTAGTTGTTAGACGTAAAGCGAGATGGTGACATTCCTTGCTTCTAACCTAGTTGTTAGACGTAAAGCAAGATGTGACTGACACTGAGCTACCAGCTTAACCGCTGTGACATTGAGCCAGTGTAGTATTGTGATGTGCCAGCCTAGTGCTGTGATGAGGTATCATTTTTACTGATACATATTTGATGCAGATGATGATAGCATTCTTTCGAGAATGATGATGTTGTCGATGAAGAAAACTTCCGATGACTCGTAAATATGCTAGCCAATGTTTCAAGATGATATTGACGATACTGTCCTCCAGATGCCACTGATGATGCAGACCTCTCTCGCCTAATGCTGATGAAGAATACCCTTCTTGTTAAGAGGGAGTGTTGAAATAATGTAACTGCAAAGAGCATTCTTATTATTATTGGATTAAATCCCCATTGCGGATTAATCATGTCATTATTATTATTGTTGTTATTGGATTAATCCCCATTGTGGATTAATCATGTCGGTAATTGTATAAGGACCAAATCCCCTTTTGAGGATTGGTCATCGAACAATTACAAAGGGCAGAATAAGAAGTCGGCCCCAACAGTTATTATGGAAGACCCAGAATTAATTAAAGGTGGGTTTACCCACCCAGAATGAGAGGTCGGCCCTACCAATTGTGACCTTTCACACGTGCCAGTCTTGTATAAATAAGAGGCTAGCGCCTCACTTCAAACACACAACTCACTTGCTCATTCTTTTATGAGGCAAGCTACAATTACCAGTTAGAGAGGAGAAGAAGAGTGGCGCATCTATTGGGGAGGACTATCTGTATTGGTTTGAGTTATCTTTTGAACATTGTATAAGCTATTTATGATAAGGAAGTTTTTGCTGGTTTTTCTTCCCCTAGAGGGTTTCCCAGTATAAATGTTGTGTCTCTTGTGAATGTGTATTTCTCAGTGATCTTGTTCTTATGATGCTCTTATCTATTGAAATGCAAAGAACTATAATAATGGCATAAACATTAACACTTTCATGTATAAATGTCCATGCAACTTTGCAGATATAGCTAACTAATGTCTTAGTTCTTCAATGATTATTTCTTGTAGTGCTGCAAGGAATTAAATCAAAGCAAATAGAAATCTATAAGCACAGTATGTGCAGGAAAAAGGGTCTAAATCTAAACTATTCTATATTCTCAGAGGACAAACAATGCACACTGAAATCCAATCAATTCATCAAAAACTCAAAGAAACTACAATAGCAACAACCAAATCAAATTCAAAGACTGGTATTTAACTCTCTGTCTTCATCCCCTTTACTAAACTCAGAAAGCAGTCTTTCACTTCAGCAAGGATAGTGTTTGTGCTAACATAAGTGAGGTTGGATACAAATACATGAAAGTTTAACTGATAATAAAATAAAATCTATTCTAAGGATGTCAAATAAGATGTCACTTAGACTGGTATCCCAAATCGGTCAGCCACAGGTTACTCAAAACCTGGTATACATGCTACAGACCTAGTATAGATTTTACCAGCTGAAAAGTAACAAACTAACAACAAGTCTCTGCTTGAATGGTCTATATGTGTATGGACAAAACAAGCTTTGGAGGTAGTACAGCACTCTTGCATTCAAAGGTATCATCTTTGTGCAATTGTGACTCTGACAAAGTTTGTTACAATACTTAGGCACGTTCATTCATTTACACAAAGCACTTAAAACAATGATACAAACCCTCTCTCAGACCTAATCTCACAACAAAGTTCTGGAATGCATTCTTTCACATTGAGTGTTCATACATTCCTTTATCAGTGATTAATTAGTTCTCAAAGAGCTTGAATCAATTCTTATCAATGACAAACCAAAGTTCATTCTCTTGTGCATTCAAAAAGGAAATAACAACAAATGAATATCGAATCAATCTTGCAAATCTAAGATTGTCCAATGAGAAACAGAACAAAGGAAATGTGATAAAAATGAAGTAAGCCACCGGTGGTTTATCGATTCTAGGATTAATAATGCGATCAAGGTACAAAGAAACTCTTATATCTAACATTACAAAACACAACCGTATGTTAAAAATTATCAAATCATTTCAATGCAAAACAGAGTTATTGACTGTAAATATTACCACACATAAATTAATTACTTCAACACAAATTAATCTCTGCAATGTAAAACGAAACTGACAAATGAACTAAGCTAAAGTAATGATACACTTAGCTCTGCGTCCCTGGAATTGGTGGGCTCTTGCCAATCCTGGTAGTGAGCTGAAAGAACTCACAGAATCACGAACAAATGGAGACCATAAACCAGAACTGTATCTTTATTGAAACAAAGTATTGAAGGGTTACAGCATATACATTACTTCATATGAAACAGATCCCTAGCCTAGATGATTTACCAAACACCCCCTCTCCTCCATTTTATACATAAATTCAATGGGGAGGTTAAGATCTAATCTCCCAAAACTAGAACTAATAGATCAAATGAAATCTGTGTTGATTTTTCAATAAGCTAGGCTTAAGCATGAAGTTCATTCCATTTTTAGCACTTTACTTAAACCATAAATAATTTGTTGCAGCAACCAAGATCACAAGAAGAAACACCATGCACAAGTACACAAGAAGTATCCGGGGAAATCCTTCTCAACAAGGGAAGAAAACCCAGCCAATCCTTTGCTATATTCTTCAAGAGAAAGACCTCCACCACCATAAACAACTAGCACACAAAAGGGTGCTCACAAACCCTAGAAACCTAGCACCCAAGAGAGGTGTGCACTTTTCCCAAGAACAAGTGTTTGCTGAAATTTCCAAACTCACACTTGTGATATGATTCCTCAATGGGGAATTTACCTTTATTTATATTAGACTGATCCTGTCAACAAAAGTGTCTATTGGTACAACAGGGCCAACCTCAATAACTTATAATAATATAATTAATAATTACCATATTAATTATCTTTTACATTAAGGTGGGGCCGACCTGTACCCTTTACATTACAAACAGGGTTACAGGTAAGTCTGACTCTTGAACAATATAGCAAGGGATCTTATACACCCACTAGTGCTCAGCCACTAGGGGCACATCCACAGGGATGTCCACATCTCTATCTCACTGCGTCTCACAGGAGAACCACACTCACTAGTGCTCAGCCACTAGGATCACGTTCACCTGTGCTCATCCACAGGCACGTCCAACTCAGCAGATCTTATTTACCACTGCATTACACAGGAGAGTCATCTAGAGTTCATCATCTCAACTCTCTACTCACAGCAGGCTAATATATCGTTTCATCTCTGTCTCAGAACGATGCACCCAGCTCATGGGAATTCACACGTTCACATGTGCTCAGCCATAGGCACATCTAACTCAACAGATCTTCTTTCTCATTGTGTTACACAAGAGAATCATCTAGAGTTCATCTCAACTCTTTGTAAGGAGGAGGCCAACACAACGTTCCAGTTCTATCTCAGATAGGGGCCACACACCCATCTCATGGGCACACCCAACTCATGGGCTCTCTCTCAGGTCGTCTCGATCAGTTTGTGTCCTAGAGGATGTCTCACGTAGTTGTAATCATCAACATATCTTGGGTAATAAGAAAGGGCAAAGGATTGAATGGATAGTCTAATTAGACACCCATTCTCCATTATTGGTTGGCCAGTAAAATAAGGTGACTTGTAGAGGCTAGAAGGGGTTGAAGCCAGAGACGGTTTCACGGCACTAAGTGTCCTCCTTGTTGAGCGCCCAAGCACTTTGGACTTGACCTGTGGAGCTAGGGGAGAACCTTGTTGTTCGTCTTACTGAGCACCCAGCATTTCCTCTTGGCTAAGGGATAAGGAATTGGTGTAGTCACATATCTTAGGCTTGCAACTCCTCACATCTAAACCACTAAGCTAAAAAGAAACTTAAAATTAACTAAAAACAACCTAAACATTTGCAATTTTTTTCAGCAATTTATTTTCAAGAATTTACATTCCATTTATTTTCTGCAAGTTATTCACATTATTCTTTATTTCTTATTCAAACATTCTTTAATTCTTTGAGAAGTAATTGTTTATATGTAAAGTTATTTTGTGAATCATTGTGTGGATAAATTTATTCTTTTATTTCAAGTTGCGAAGATACCTTTTTGGGAATATTTGTTCAAAGAGTGGAATTTAATAATCTTTAGGCACTGGTCTAATTGTGGCTTAATAAATAAAGGTTTGCTTGTCATTAAAAAATTGCATATTGCATTGGTTGATTGTCATTGGGTTGGGTCTCCCTAATCAACAAATTAATTAACTCCTAGAACATTTAATAAACCTTCACATAGTTTAATAGGGTCTACCCCCCTTGGCTTCCCTAGGAGTGAACATAGACAGAAGGAGTCTAGATCGAGGTGACAGTGGGTCTAGACTTAGATTTGTGCCTCCAAGGACACACCTAGTGGGTTGGAGACTTCTCCACACTTGTAGGTGTGTATTAGGATGACAACAAGGTGCAACATCCATCCAATGGGCTTTCATGCCCCTATGAAGGTCCAAGTGGCTTAGTCCCTACATGAACAACTTTCACTGGGCAAGGTCCTGTAAAGACAAACAAATACGCCCTCCAAGGGTCCACAAGTCATATGAATCATGCCAAGTAAGCCACATTTAATAAAAGAACCACCCGAACAAGTGCATTAAATCCCCCCTTTTCAAATTAAACTAATGCTCAAAGACCTTATAAACTTTGCCAAGTTTAGGTATGGGAGGGGTATTGTGGTGCCCTATTGGGTAGGCCAATCCCCAAGTAAAGTAATGTTTCCCAAGAAGACCCTTTCTAGACCATATAATGAGTATGAGGTGGATTGGGGAAAGTACTCTTGGGCATGGTGTCCTTGACATATCAAGGGCTCATATTGTTTCATATATGGGTGCCTTTGTGAAGGGTGCGTTACATCCCTTCGCATGCAATGCAACATTTTTTCAAGCCCTTTATTTTCCTTTCTTTTTTATGGTCCGAACATTGAGTGTTATGTGCAAGGAAAGAAAAAGAGCACTGCAATGCCACTTGATGTTAGAACACATTCAGTGCTACATGCATTGGAAATTAAAGAACACCGCAATGCATTCCCCCATCAAGCAGGACACTTTTTATTTATTTTATTTTAAAGGCCCTTTTATGTTTTATAGAAAAGTGTTTCATGGCTCTCAGAACCTTAGGGCAAGTATCTAGAAGGATATATTATGGCTTTTGATTTTTACAATGTTAGTTGCAATACCTCTGGTCCTTTAGCCCCTTCTTCCCATGAAATGAGGTACAAACCTTTCTTGCAGTCAATGAACCCAAATACCCAAAAGATGAGGAAACAGAGGGGAAGAAGTGTGGAAAGTGGTGAATATGAGTGGGAATGGTATGATGACCCTATTATCCCCTATCCTAGGGATAACTAAGGAGATTATGTCTTGAGGTCCACAGGTCCTAGACATGGAGTATCGAGAACCATATGACTTGAGCTTGGCCCTGGAGGGCCCATCTTTTCTTTAGCGCCTCCTATCTCAGCAACAACAGCATCCATCCCATCAGCCTAATTCTGAAGTAGCAGTGGGTCTTGCTCCATGAGGTAATGAGTCTAGGTATCATGGTATGTGTCACTCTAATTCTCAAAACATTTGAATATGCGCACTGAATTCTCTTTTGTTTCATGGCGTTTGCTTGGAAATTATGCTATTTAACTTGTCCATACCTGGGGGGATGACAGAGTGCCCTAGTAAGTTGGTTACCTTAGGGATGAGTTGCCACTGGGTGGGTCTATGAAAGGTCGTCGTCCATTCCTTCCATACTTACCATTTTTCATCATTATCCCTCTCATCTTTCCCCTATATTGGTTCGGTCATTGGGTTTGCCAAGCTAGCAAGGGTTGTACCATGCCTTGTGGGAAGAAGGGGCTAAAGGCCTAGACGATAAAAGTAGCTGGCAAAAGTTAAAAACCAAGATGAAACCTTGCGGTGCTTCGCCCAAGGATTCCCGAGGAAGCAATAAAAGGCTTCTCAGCAAAGAAAAGGGGACCCATAAAATAAAATAAAACTCAAGATCTAGTTGGTGGATAGGAGGTCTCATCATGAGTCGGCCTATTAAGTCCATGGGTATGTATGTTAATGTTTATGCCATTATTATAGTTCTTTGCATTTCAATAGATAAGAGCATAATAAGAACAAGATCACTGAGAAATACACATTCACAAGAGACACAACATTTATCCTGGGAAACCCTCTAGGGGAAGAAAACCCAGCAAAAATTTCCTTGTCATAAATAGCTTATACAAGTTCAAGAGATAACTCAAACCAATACAGATAGTCCTCCCCAAGAGATGCGCCACTCTTCTTCTCCTCTCTCTAACTAGTAATTGCAGCCTGCCTCATAAGATAATGAGCAAGTGAGTTGTGTGTTTGAAGTGAGGCACTAGCCTCTTATTTATACAAGACTGGCACGTGTGAAAGGTCACAACTGGCAGGGCCGACCTCTCACTCTGGGTGGGTAAACCCACCTTTAATTAATTATGGGTCTTCCATAATAACTATTTAGGCCGACTTCTTATTCTGCCCTTTGTAATTGTCCGATGACCAATCCGCAAAAGGGGATTTGGTCCTTATACAATTACCGACATGATTAATCCACAATGGGGATTAATCCAATAACAATAATAATAATAATAACATGATTAATCCGCAATGGGGATTTAATCCAATAATAATAAGAATGCTCTTCGCAGTTACATTATTTCAACAATGTAGTGGTATGACACTGCCATCCATCTGGTCACCAAACCAGGGTAGTGGTTCTTGGTGGCATAGCCAAGAGAAAGGGGGTCTCATCACGAGCCAACCTTCTCATCTCCGTGAAATGCTTGTGGGTAACGCTGTCACCACTGGTTGCCACGCCATGACAGTGTCCTCCAACTATTCTCTTGAAAAGAAAAAGCAATAAGACAAAGAGTAAAAAGCATTGAATGGGCTAGGAAACAATGGCATCCATGACAAGGTACAACTCGCCCTCTACAGAGGCACCCAGAGGTAAGACCTACATTTCCCTATTATCACTGCACCCTTTGCCCATTCTATGATATTTCCAAGTTATGGGATCATGGTGCCCTAGGAACAAGTGTATCCAACTATTGATTTCAAAATTTTTCAAGGATACCCACATTATTTTGATACAAAATGGTTAAACAACTCTCCAAGATTTGGAGGCCTCCCAATTACTCACATTGTAGAATTCTTGAAGTATATAAGTGATATAAAATTGGGAGGGGAGGATGTTCTGGTAAAATTGTTCATACTTTCTCTGCCATCTTTTTTGCAAGATTGGTTTAAGAGTTGTTGCGAAGATATGGGTATATCATCTTTCGTAGACCTCATCAGTAGGTTTATTGAATTTGTGAAACCACAATGCCTGACATATGAAGATGCCCTTAAGAATCTCACAGTAGCCCAAGAGAACGAAGGGTTCACCACTGAGATCGTGGAAGATATCAGGGATGTGTACCATACCCAATACCAAGAACCCTCTGATATGTTGATTTTTCAATAAGCAAGGTTAAGCATGAAGTTCATTTCATTTTTGTCATTTATCTTAACCATAACCAATAATGTTGCAGCAACCAAGATCACAAGAAGAAACACCATGCACAAGAACACAAGAAGTATCCTGGGAAACCCTTCTCAACAAGGGAAGAAAACCCAACCAAATCCTTTGCTATATTCTTTAAGAAAAAGACCTTCACCACCAAGAAAACCTAGCACACAAGAGGGTGCTCAAACCCTAGAAGACTAGCGCCCAAGAGAGGTGTGCACTTTTCCCAAGAAGGTGTACTAGCTGAAATTTCCAAACTCACATGAAAGATATGATTCCTCAATGGGGAATTTACCTTTACTTATATTAGACTTGACCTGTCAACAGAAGTGTCTATTGGCACAACAAGGTCGACCTCTCTATCTTATAATATAATTAATATTGACCAGATTAATTATCTTTTACATTAATTATTAATCACATTAAGGTGGGGCCAACCTGTACCCTTTACATTACAATTAGGGTTATAGGCGGGTCTGACTCTTGAACAATATAGCAAGGGATCTTATACACCCACTAGTGCTCATCCACTAGGGGCACATCCATAGGGATGTCCATATCTCTGGCTCACTACATTACACAGAAGAACCACTTCTTCACTAGTGCTCAGCCACTAGGATCACGTTCACATGTGCTCGTCCACAGGCACATCCACTCAACAAATCTTCTTTCCCACTACATTACACAGGAGAGTCATCTGGAGTTTCTCATCAATTCTTTGCTCAGACGAGGCTAATACATCATCTTCATTTCTATTCTCATGGCGATGCACCTAGCACTTTGGAATTTCACACGTTCACCTTCTGCTCAGCCACAGGCATGTCCAACTCTTCAGATCTCCTTTCTCACTGTGTTACACAAGAGAATCATCTGGAGTTCTTCTCAACTCTCTGTAAGGAGGAGGCCATCTCTAGGTTCCAGCTCTGTCTTAGATAGGAACTGTTATCGCACAGTTTGTAGGAAGGGTTTAGGTTAGCTTGAGTCAAGGCTTCAAACTGGCGTAACAGGAGCTTCCCCACCCACTGTCACCTCAATGGGGAGCTCTTTCTATTTAGAATGGCTAGTCCAAGGGAGACGTCCCTAGTAATCTGGGTTTATGAAAGGGCTAAAGGGGTAATGGATCAAGATAAGAATTTCCTTTCACAGATTACTGCCGAGAAAGATAGTCAAGGAGAAAAGCTTCCACTGAATAGCACCTGTTTGCGAGACAAGATAAACAAAGCTAGAAAATGTGCTGCAGTGGTTAGTACTTCAAGGTATCAATGGCTATCTTCAACATATATATGAGCAATGATCAAATGTAATTATTGACGAAGTCAATGATTACTAAACAAAGACAATGACTTATATTACTTCCTCAATAAATACACAAGAGATATGAGCATTCAATATATAAGATCTAAACCTTGTATTATGTCACAAATGCAATTCATATCATAAATCTGCTCATACATACATAATGTTGCTGCGTCACAATTGCAGAAATAGGTGACGTCAGCCCTAGATTTAGGTCAAAATTATAGACAATGAGTGGAACGTTTTGTCAAATAAGCTTACAAATGTAATTAATGACTCAAAGTCTATTAAATGAGGTGATAAAAGTCACAACGTTTCAGTCCAAACAAGAGATCAAACAAGTGTGACGTCACCTATAATGTTGTTGTTTAAAGGTTAGGGTTAGCTAACCAAGAGGTAGACGTTTTGACTAAATCAACCAATGAAAGTACTCAAATCCTCTATGGCTACAAAGAGATGACTAAGCCGCAATTTTTCATCCAAACACAAGTCTAAAATCAGCAAGACGTTATCATCATTAGGGTTAGTTCTAGATGCTAGGGTTAGACGCTAGGTTAGTTAGGGTTTCAAATAGAAAGGGGTTTGAGAGAGTATTTAAGCACAAACAAGCTCAAAGTCACTTCTAGACTAGTGCCTTGGGTTAATGGATTCAATTGGAGTGAAACTAATGGCTTTGAGAGATTCAAACCTAAGGACAAGAGGATTAGGTCTAATGGTGCTGCTATGGCAGGGCCACTAGATCCAAAACCCTAAGAAGAGAAGACTTAATTAGGTGTAGCTAAGGCTAGGCCTAAGGCTCCTTATTCTTTCCTTAAGACTCTTTTGGCAAAACGGCTAGCTTATAAACACAAATCTATGGCTGAAAAGTGTTGTTCAAAGACA
>JASDQU010404519.1:0-10700 GCA_032191745.1 Picea mariana | reverse complement strand
CCCCAAAACATAGAGAAAACTCAACACAAACGCAGAGATATGCGGGCGAAAATTGTGGTTAAATCATCCACCAAGTCGCAAGACTTACAACCCCAAAAATGAAGAGATTGTGGTCAGAATTCGTGGGTGTATCAACCACCAATTCGCATGGACTTAGCACCCAAAAACATAAGGATTTTGGTTGGAATTCATGGGGGTATGCTATTCTAACTGTCAAAAATCAAATCAACACAATCTAACTTCTAACTGATTGGAAATAAAAACGAATTTGAACGGTGCACACTTAGATTTGTACGGTGCACACGAATTTGAACGGTGCATACTTAAAGTTTAAAACACACAGAGCCAACAGCCATCAACCCACGACATGCAAGAACCAATTTCAGTAACAAATTACCAAACAAATTTTTTTTTTTTCAGAAACAATGTCACTATATCCATATACAAAAACAAAATTGACAGAAGAGGTTTCATCAGTAACAAATTTGCAAGGCAAATTGCCAAAACAATTTACAGTAAGAATTTACCACCCGAAATTGCCAGAAAAGAGTTTTATCAACGTGACATTGCAGAGTAAAATTCGTCATTCAGGGGATGGAGACGCAAGGCTAGATTTTACTCAGAATTTGCACAGTAAAATTTTACAGCACTGATAATTACACAATTTTTCTTTACCTATTTAAATAAAAGAGGTAAATAACTTTATTAATAGAGGTAGGTAACAAAAGTAAGCCAATCAATCCATTACACTGGTATATAAATCCTAGCATAAGTAGTAATGCATTCCAATATACTAAAATACAATCATACCATTGCCTTGTCGCTTGCTCCAAGTGTTGTCTGCACGCTCCATGCCACTCCCACTTGCCGACTGTCGAGACCTCACCGGTACCTCCCAACCAATGCTAGGGGTACTCTGCTTCCCCCTTAGCCCCCCTATCTGCAAAGGGGCCACACACTATCATGATGGTACCTCTAGCTTCCCAGCTCGCCTCTCAAGGTCGATCTACCACTCCTATCCGAGCTGAGAAATCCCAACTCCCCACAAGTAATCAGTCAAGTCACAAATCCAGCAACATAATGTTATGCTTACAGTCGATCCGCTTCTTCCTCATCTTCCCTTTCTTTTAAAGAGTTTTTACAACCTCCCACTTTCCCTAAATCACATTTAAATTAAGTTTTAATAAAAATATTCTAAAGATTCTCCTTCGCACAAGTGTCRTTCATCCCCCACTTTCCTCCAAAATTTATTTTCTTTAATTTATTAAATGTCTCATTTCTCCTCACCCACCTAGAGTTAAATTTACTCCTAGKTGTTCCTAGATTCCCTTATAGGTTTWAATACTTTCCCTAAAATGAAGTTGCTATTTCAGTTCAATTTAGAAGGTTCTTAATTGTAGATTCTTTACTATGTTTACCTCACTTTTTACYGTAATTTCCCTTCTTTCCTTTATTATGTTTCCTCCATACCTTAGTTTCCTAATTTTTATTTTTCCCTTCTTTCCTCTTTWTATTAGAGCCAAAATGGCAGTTGCGCTATTTACTCTTTCCCTTTTTATTATTAAATTAATATCTTTTACACTTTCACAAGTTAAATAATTTATTTCTTCTTTACAATTTTAAATCCACTGAGTTAATTAATTTCTTTACTCTCTTCATTTTACCCCAAAATTTTTATGAAAACTAAAATTATTGACAATGTATCTCATAAATGACATCACTTTGGTCGAAGAGTTTCTTTGAAATAAGGTTACTACCTTCATCAATATCAAAACTCCAGATGATTCTGTAAACCAAAAATATTCATGGAAATGGCATTTACAGAGCCTATGGATCGACGAACATAGATAGTTGTATTACCACTATATAATATATACTATATCCTGCATCAGGCCCAACAAGATTCAATTCCAGCAAGACAAAATGTATTTTTTTTCATCTTTAAGCACTAGTTCCACTTATAACTCAAACCACTAGGTCACTCTTTCCACTCTTAGGAGTTATTATTGTGCATATATGGAATCACACGACCATGTGGTGTATGTGCCTATTGCTCTAAATTTGACCTATATTATTTGTAACAATAGAAGAAATGACTCAATTGAGAACCTCGGGTAGTAAGGTGATTGAAATGTGTAGCCCTGTTGAAATTCTAAACAAAGGTTCTGCATAAATGTTGTTTACCTGGAATTGGAGTCTGTGGATCAATCAGGCAAGATCCCCAATGAACAAACCATATAACAACAAGTAGTCATCAATATTTCTTTAAGCAATCCTTCAGTGATTATTTCCACTCACCATGCATAGGAAAGAGACTTTAAAAGATATCTCTCTCATAAGTCTCAGATAACTCTAGAATATACAACGATTCCAAATAATTCGTTGACACTTTAAAGCATGCAAATTGTGATAGCCCTTGAATTCTCTGAAACCAAAATCTTTGCCTAGTCAACTAGGGCATTGGCGGATAGGTGAGGTCTATGGAGTGTTAAGCCATCCACCAGGGTGTCATTCTCGTTATGGTCTTCCATCATGTGCAAGTTTGGGGAGATTTTGGCAGAATAGATACCCCTAAGGCTAGACAACTACATTGAAGAAACTATTCTCATTTTAGTGTAGCCCTAGAGATGTACCAATTCCAAACGAAAAAAAAAAAATCCTTGCCTTGATAGAAACCCATTCCCACCATCATAATGCAGTATTGACAACATTCACTTTTTCTTGATTTGGGGCATGAATGTACTGTCAAATGAGCCATCAATCTATTGGTGTTGATTTGGGACATAGACCTATTGTCAAATGGCCCATCAATGACAACGACTCAGTTCCCACAAAATTCTCTCGATGGGTAGTTGTAATTGTATATAAATGATCATTTTCAACCACATAGTTCTAGTCTCTAGATTTCAGTCACATACCTATTATGAAATGAACCGAAAGTATGCTATAGCTTTAATAGGGAATCATTTTTTTGACATAACCTACCACACTCTATGGTAAAATAAACATGTTGTAGGAATAATCCTACATTTACTTCTTGGTTGAGGATACAAAATTATAGTTAAATGAACCACCAATATGAAAAATGAATAACTGCATTTTCATTTCTCAATTCTTTTGAAGGGTACTTGACTTGGTGTAGAAATAATTTTTTTTAAGCACATTTTCACATATTTATAAATATTTCTGTAGGATTTGAATCATCAGAATCAGACTTGCATGACCATGATCAACTTGTTTTTAGGGCACATCAACAAATGTTTCCTAAAGAATTGTTGAGCACCTTTGAGGCTAACACTATGATGTCTGAAAATGATTCCCTGAGACTTTTCAAGGGATAAGATGAAAGCTTCCTCATTTCACTTACTCTCATATCTGCTAAGATGTTCCCTTACTTTGAGTTTGGCTGCAATTGGGTTCTTCATATCTCTGAGCCTGATAAAACTGAACTCAGAGTCTTATATGGAGGTTATTAAAATGAATGAATGAATAAACAATCAACTATATTTAAGTGGAAATTGTTGTAATATTTGAGTGCATAATCTTGCATGCAGGTTGTGCTCATCTTTTTGTGGTGGTATATAGTTATTAGAAAAATGGAAGAAAGGATTGGAAATATGCTTCCTTTCTACATAAGTGTTGAATATCCATCCCCTATCAAGAGGCAAGATGCTTGACCTAATATCCATGCATGGCTTTACTTAATAGTGGAAATGGATTTTGTTTAAGAATGGTTTATTTTTGGGGACAATTCTACCCAGAACGACTAAACATGGCTAATGGGGAATCAATGTCTGGTGTGGAAATAGCAGAGCCCCTCTTTGACTGACCTGACAAGCCCTCTTTGACTATTGTTAGAAAATTCAAAAAAGAAAACTTCAGCAACTGTTTTTATGTGTGACGTGTCACTCGTTGATGACATGGTCTATGTGGAGTTTTCTCGACAATAGGATGTAGTCACACCACTTATTGAAACAACATACTAGGAACAATGATGATGAAATATATTATGTATGCCATCAAAGGGCAAGCAACTGTTCTTATGTGTGACATGTCACTTGTTGATGACATGGTCTATGTGGAGTTTTCTCGGCAATAGGATGTAGTCACACCACTTCTTGAAACAACATACTAAGAACAATGATGATGAAATATATTATGTATGCCATTAAATGTCAATAGATCTTTTATTTTATTTTGTACATTAAAGTTACAAATTTTTAGGAGGTTGGAACAATTTTTTTATTAATATGTGATAGTAGATTTTAAATGAGTATATCGTATATGAAAGGGTGGTGTACCTTTGTTCCCAAGAAATAATGCAACTCATTGATATCCTTCATGCCAAAATTTGTTGATAGTTTGGATTTCAGTGAATATGATCAGTGCTTTGTTCTCTTTGAATAATAATGTCATTCACATACAAAACGAGAACAATAAATCAATCTTTAATTAAKCTATAAACAATGTAAGGGTGTTTTTCATTATGTATGTATGAGACTCCCTTGTTCATGGGAGAAGGGACCCTCTTTTCACAGTGATTTCACTGCTTAGTCTATGGAGATGTACATACCATAACTTGTCTAGATTTTAGCATGTAACCTTAAATGAGAAAACACATGTTCATAACCATTAGGCCCGCTCAATTATTTGTATGCTTTAATTTATGGACATGTCATAATTATGCCATAATCATTCCCTACTTGAACTTCTAACCCATTTAATGCAGTCTTTAATGGGCACTCCAAATCAACTAGTGTGGTTCATTAATAGAGAATATTTTTCATCATCTCCTTGAAATCGAGGGCAGATATCTAATTTGGTAAGTTTGTATTTCTTCTTAATTTGGGTATTAGTCATGAGGGATTTTATTAGAATCTTTATTTGTTATACACTAAATTTCCTCTATCCTACAATATTATATTTTTCCACATATCAAGCAAATTTTATATTTCCAGTATTAGAGCATATCGACAATCTGATTATATCCCTTAAGCAATGATAGCGCTCCATAGTTTTTAATGGATTTGGCTTTGATTGAGGCTGAGATTTTGAAAATGTGGGGCACCTGTTGTGCAATCATGAATGTTATCAATTGTTCAAATCAGAGCTTAGGGTTTTCATAACAAGTGCAGAGTTGTCTACTTCTATTTAAGGGTCGAAAATCATTTACATGCACCATTCTATAATTTCTATAAATGGGCGCATTAGAAACAATATTGATGAAATCGTATCCTAATGTAGAACTTCTATGCCAATAATTTAGATTATGAGGTCTGTTGTTTTGTTACTCTCAGAGTGAGAATGAGTAAAGAGGTGGTTGAGAAGGTGTTTGGATGGTTGACATTGTTTGGTGATGCAACTATCAAAAGGAGATGGAGTGTGGAAAACCAAACAATGGCCTTCACCATGCATGTGTCCCCTTCAAATAACACCTTCATGGATTAAGTGGCCACCAGAGACATGACTATCAATGATGAAACCAAAGGTTTGGTGTGAATTTTTCTACCTCAAACAACGATAAGAGGGAAGCCAAAGATTGGGTGTGGTGATCCATCTGCACGGGGGAGGGTTTTGCAATTACACATTTGGAAACAGTGCACCAAGAACAAGTGGACTCTTGAGATGTTAGATATCATTGTGTGGGTGAAATGTAGATCTCGATGAACAGAATGTGCAATTAAATGGTCATAGATTGCATGGTATGATAAAGATTAATGGAGAGCAAGATAGTTGAATTTCCTTATAACAAAAACCCAAATTGTTTGTATGACCCATATCATTTTCAAGGTTGAAACCTGGGAGAAATTATGATGCCCATATTCTGCATAATATGAAATTCTAGAGGTAATTTTTACATGGAAAAATCTATTCCATAAAACAACGAGAGTGTCAACTTCATTCCAGTTCCAAGAATATAGAACTGATTTCATTATTCCTGAGCATGCTTAGTTTCCGTTTGAGACATGACTAAGAATATTTCTAAATACTCATGACTCAGATGAAAGAAAATTGGTGAGGAGTGATCTTATGAGCAGATAGGTGGTGAATGACCTGAACCAACCATAAGTGAAGACTATTTGAAAAATGATTTAAAGGACTGATTTTGAAATTTGTGAAGGATAGGAACCATGCATACCCTAAAGCTTCACATTGGTTATGGAAGAAACAACATGAATATTCACATTAAGGATTGATGCAGAACAAAGTGGAATCACTTTTCAAAGAAAATCAACTTGTCTTTATACCAATCTCTAGATCAAAACCCCTTCAAGGAAAATAACCAGAAATGGAGCATTCAATGATAGATTAAACTAGCAAAATAACCAGAAATGGAGTGTTCAGTGATCATAGATTAAACTTCATCTAACAACGTTATTACACTTGGTGATTTTTACGTCTCCACATTAGATAGTTTTTTTTATATTCACAAGGCAATGCAATTTATGTCTTGATGAAAATGTCTCCATCATCATCTCATATATCCATTGTTAACAGTTAATCAAAGTGCAAATTTAAACTCAATTATGAATGGGAATTTATAAATTAATTTTCTGGTTGAGCATTGAAGCATAATTACGATGAATGGTTAGTGTTTGATATATGCATTGTCAATAACATTTGATGTAGCTGCCCTATAATCATATTAAATATGATTAGTCTATACAAATAGACATCATCAAAACTTACAAAGTAAAGATGACACCTTAATAATTCCAAAAAGCAAAAGCATCAAACATTGTATAGAGAGAAAACTCATGAGTTTTAAATAATTATAATTTTGGTTATCTTAATTTAAGAAAYAATGCTCTTCGATTTTCTTTGTCATAATATTGTATTTAAGGTTCTAATTGTGAAGAACCATCTTTTAATTTTTTAATCATGATAATATTTTATTAATTAAAAACCAAAAAAATTAATTGTGACAATGGTTTAAGTTCAAAATGGATATGTGACACTATGATATAACACAATTAAGATCAACCATACTTAACAACTATCAATCTTAATAAAACTCACAATCCAACATTTCATGAATTAACATGTAGTCAACCTCATAAAAGTCCACTCCACTCCGATCAACGAAAAGCAACTGAACTGAACCAAAAATCATAATCAATCAAAGTCATTCTCAATTACAATCAACAACATTTCACCCCATTCACAAATTTTTATTGTGTTTCATTTTCATATTATAACTATAATATTTTTATATATCATATAGGTTTATATGGTTAATATTATTATTATTTTTTCATAATATTATAATTTTCATAATAATTATCATACTAATAATTTTTTAATAATAATAATGGTATTACAAAAATCAACTATTCTAATACAAATATTAATATTTCTATTGTATAGTTGTGTTGTTATTATTAAAACATATTATAATTTCTATTCATTTTATTTTATCAATATTTTATGATAATTAATAGTACTGTTTACAATTTTAAAACTATCATATATGTTAATATTATTGAAATTAAAATATTTTTAATTATATTATTTATTTATAATAATATATCATATTAATATTTCTATTGTACAGTTGTGTTGTTATTATTAAAACATATTATAATTTCTATTCATTTTGTTTTATCAATATATTATTATAATTAATAATATTGTTTACAATTTTAAAACTATCATATCATATATGTTAATATTATTGAAATTAAAATTATGGTTGATCACCTCTTGTAATATCTTAGTTTTCTTTTTTCCAACATCACCATACTTTTGTTAGGATTACAGAGGACTGGTCCATTCACGCTAGGGTTTTGGATCTCCACGAATTCGCACTCCTGGATCTCCTCCAGGTCGATGGCCCTGTGGCCTTCTGCCCTCCCCACCCTCCAACGCAGCTGTAGCATCTCCTACAGGCTCGACAAGCTCCAAATGGCAGCCCCTTTGATCTCTTCAAAGCAAGGAGATGTCCCTCCTAGTGCAGCTGCGGCTACGGCTGTTGTTCTTTTTCCTTCGGTCGTGGTTCTCTCGTCCGGGCCACTTTCTCATGCAAGTGCTCCCCCCTCGGAAGCAAACTCACTAGCTCTAGCCCCCTCCTTTAAAGAGGTGGCTTCACGCCAGGGTATTCTCTCCGGTTTGCATGTAGCGGCTCCTGAGGTTACCTCTCATCAAGGCCGCCCTTCTGGGCTGCATGCAGCAGTTCCAGAAGCTCCGACAATTTCTATTCAAATGCCGAAGGAATCCCTAACTCATGTTTTCCATTATAGCAGGCACGTTCTAGTTTGCAGGTTTAATGGATACTGGCCCAATCTGCCAGATTTTCTCTCTTGGATCTCTTCTGAATGGTACCTACTCTTAGAAGGAGAAGTCATTACCTACCCCTGTGCAAAAAGGTTTTTTGTGGTAGTTTTCGAAACTTCAAGCGATAGAGACAAGGTGTTTAACTCCGGGCTGTGGTTCTGGGGCAGAGAAGGCCTGTCCATGCAGCTATGGACCCCTGCCTTCGACCCTTCCATGGATTGTATCTCTTCAGCTCCAGTCTGGGTGAGACTTCCATACTTGCCCCTACATTTCTGGGGGGATGAGTCTCTTAAATGTATTGGCAATGGCCTTGGCAAGTTCCTCTACAGAGGTCCGGACTCTAAGCTAGCTCACTCCACCTTCGCTCGAATCTATGTTGAAATGGAATTCTCCAAAGGTTTCCTGGTGGAAATAATTCTTCAAGGAAAGGACTACTGAAGGACCCAAATCCTTGACTATGAGAATCTTAGTTTCAGGTGTAGGAACTGCTTTAAAACGGGGCACTTAGCCCGTAGCTGTGGAAAATCAATCAGGAAAAAAAGGTCGTCCAAAATCCAAAGACCCACCTGGTGGATAGGAGCACCAGCGGAATCGCGCTCCGAAAGCAAGGCCCAGGAAGCAGCAAAAGAAGCAGAAGCTGAAGCCGAAATCACACCCCCTGCTAAGGGGAAAGATCAGGCAGAAGCCACTCCCAAGTCGCCCACCCAGGAACCACAGACCTCACGCTGGGCAGACATAGTGGACAAGGAATACCCTCTAGGCCCAATGAAAATTCAAGCTATGGACCAAAGCACTGAATGGCAAACAGTGTCAAAAAAAAAAAAAAAATTCTAGGCAAGAAATGATATAATAATGCGAAGTCGTTCAGGCTTGCTGAAATAGTTTTGTTTCCACGATTATGTACTGAGTTAGGATTTTCAGGCAGTAGTTTTACAGTTTCAAGAAAATCTTTACCAATGTAACAAACCCAGTGGCATGTCAACTGTTATTAATACAAAATCCCTCTAACATTTTCTGTCAAAAAAAAATATTGAAATTAAAATATTTTTTAATTATATTATATTTTTTCAATAATATTGATATATTATTATAAATAAATGATTATTATTAGTGTTTATTTTTTTATATATTTTTTAATTATTCTAATATTTATATCTAAAATGTTGGATGGGGTGTTAATGGGCGAGGTCATGAGCACAAGTGTCTTTCCAAGTTTCCACTCTGTCCTGTAATCAATTGTCATTATAGTGAGAGTAATATAGTTTCAATTTGATTCACGTRAGGAGGAAGGAGATCCAAGAGAGGAGTACAAACTCCATCCCTACTATTGATATGATGAATATAGATGGAATAGTAGAGAGATCGTATAGTCAAAGGACCCCTTGGTTTTTGTAACTTCGAGTTGTGCGTCTCGTAGGGATGGAGAATAGGGAATAAGTTTTGTAATGATATTTGGAAGAGGAGTTGGGAAGGTCTCAAAATGATGAGGATTTTCAGTGGCTAGAGAGTCTCTTCTTATTCAGTTTGGTCTAATGCTCTAACTGGCCCAAGTCTGCTTTGGAGAGAAGTATGTTCTAGTCATGGTGGTTGGATTTGGTTATAAAAATAAAAATTGTTACAATTCAGAGTTTGTATTTTAAAGATACAAACTTGTTTACTATTCTGGTTGAAGAAAATGACACGTGTTCAATGTTTACTACTTTATTATGGTTAAAGAAAATGACAAGTCTTCAATATGATGCTCATTACATTAAATTGATGCTATTAAATATGATGCTCCATACATTTAATCAATTTTATTTTTATTATATATGATTTTCCACTACACCTAAAAATAGTTGGACAAAATTATTGTAATTTAACTTGAATTACATTACAATTACAATATTTGCAATCTGGTTCAATTTTAAGTTTTCATTAGTATTGTCAGATTTAAATCCTTTAAAATGATGTTTATTTATTTTCTTTTTAACTAAAATGTAGAAAAATATTTTATTTTATTACACAAAATCATACAGCTTAAATATGGAAAACTATCTTATTTTTATAATTTTAAATTATTTTTAATATTAATACATTGACTATATCAGGGAAGATTCATGTTAACTCTAGATTTATCAAGAGTCCAGAGAGATCCAATCTCTTAAGGTGAAAACCTTTTTTAGAATGCAAAACTTGAGGAAAGGTTAAAGGTCCTCTCCCCCCTTAATAAATCCAGTGTTAAAATGAGTTTATGCTGATAGTACTATATATGTGTTTTGATTGTGATGATTGATTAATTGAACTTATTGTTTATGTATGTTTATTTATTTATATGTATTTTAATGTTTTTTATTATTTTATTATTAATATATTGTTTTGTGATTTTTTTACTATTATTTTACGTCTCTTCCATAGGAGCTCCATTCAACCCAAAAGTCTAATAA
>JASDQU010404514.1:0-10700 GCA_032191745.1 Picea mariana | reverse complement strand
AGACCAGTATTTTGTTTGCCTCTCTTCTAGACTCAGTAGTATGTATTTAGCACAGTTATCTGGCTGGTAAGGGAACTACAGAGCGGTAGCTCTGGTCGATCATGTACGGGATTGGCAGCCCTCTCTGCCTTATTATAAATAAAATCCCACAACCGTTTCTGTTAAAAAAAAAAAAGAACTAAGTGAAATGCCTATAGGATCTGATAACACAAGAGGTATAAACTTTCAATAGAGACGAGAACAAATAAACCCCATTAACAAGATATAGTAATGAAAACCATGTACTATTAACCACAACTTTCTTAAGACGAGGAAAGGACCAGAAGCACCAACCTTGTTATGCTCAAGCTCCCAATGTACGGAATGAAACCACAGAAAAAACCCAAATCGACGAGAAGCAAAACCAAACTTTGCGCAGAGCCTATCATAGGTAAACACCAATCAAAATTGAAGACATAATGGAAGAAAATCAATAACAGATGGATGAAACCATGGAACTTCTTATCTCAAACCAAAAGAAAACCCTCATCTCGCGCTCGAATGTTACCCAAAACAATGAATGAATTATTGGAAACTACGAAGTTGTCGGGACATTACTCACCTAAATTGATTTTCAGGAAGGTTACACATGGAATAAGAGAAGGATACCACACGAAGCTACGGAAACATGTTTTAAGTGGAGACTAAGAACATTAAGCCATGTATTAATAACTACCAACTACTCGTTAATCATTTTTCAAAACATCAATAACTCTTACCGGTCATGATATGATTACTACGTGATTGATTTTCAAAATGCCTTTACAAACCACCTAACCTTCATTATGATCATCCAGTTGGGGAAAACCATCATATAAAATTACATAAGAATCATATTAGGAGAAACCTCACCATCGATGTTACCTTACCCTTAGTGACAAGTGGAAAGTATGGAAACCTTAGATTATAGGCAAACAAGGTTGTGATAAGGGTCTTATTATGGATAATAACCCTAACCTTAATGATCCATTCCTTGTGTAAAGGCCCCCTTCGTTATGACAATGAAAAGCGATGTAGAATAGGTAAATATTTTTTCTTTTTTTGAATTAGGATATTAAACTCGTTACAACATAATAAACAGCATCACATGTGATACATCATCATAACTAAAACGACACATAAGACACACATTAACACAACTAAAAAGGCACATAATCAACACATAATAGTGACTCAATCAACGCATAATCGACACAACCTCATAACTAAAATCATTACAAGCAATGCCTCATGGAAATCAAAATGACACAAGCCAACACATAACATAAATTTTAGCGATGCATAATTAATGCATAAACATATATACAACGGCTCAATTCTAGACATCACAATCACCTGAACAAATTATACATAAGTATCCACCATGTCACTGAACACAAAAATGAATACCCGACAACCTATCCTGCATGGTTAGGACCTCCAAGACACATAAGCAACGCTCAATCCCAGGATTCATCTGATTGATTTTGACCACGTAAGGTCTTAGGGTTGGTGATTGTTCTGAGGAACAAGGAGGTGTCTAAATCTCACTGACACAATCAATTCATAATCCAAATAGCTCAATCAATCAACATCATTATTATTTATGGCGTAAGAGAAATATAATACTCAAACAACCATACATCAATATTGTTCAAGGCGCAAGAAGAATCTACCTTATTTTAAATGGCGCAAGAGAATATAATACTTAATCAATCATATGCCAACACTATTCTAAGGTGCAAAAGTAATCGACTTTATTTAATTTATGGCACAAATAAATCTACTCGCTCACTCATTCAAACATCACACTAATTTCAATTATGAAGACTTTATTTTCACTCTACTCAATTAATTGTCAACACCATAATAATTATTTAATGCAACACTCAAGATATCAATAAAAAAAATCAATGTTCCACCCCAACACCAATTAATATCATTACTCAATAACAAGTTTACCAATAACCAATAAAGTAGATGATAATGAGAAAGTTTGAGTCCCACTATATTATAAGGTACACATATAGATATTCAATTCAACATCTACACCTTATAAATTGTCCCATACAACCACAACAGGGTATACAAAATTAACAAGACTGCTCATGAGACAAATAACCATTGGATACTCATACAAGTTGAAGGTAAAATGTTAGATTGCAAATATATGTGTGAGAAGATTAGATTTGTCATACAATAGTACAATATATAATGTACACATAATTAAAACCTTGGGAGATATCAACCTACAAAATTTAGAAGTGCATCAATAATAGAATTAATTGTATCCACAATGTAAGGTTAATATCTCAAGATTATTCTACATGTGTCATCGAATTCTAAAGGTTCTATAGGGAGGGAAAAACACCATCATGAATTAATTATTAATACATGGAAAAATGGATCAATAGATTTAAGGTTAATATTTTTATGTGTAAAAATGTAGAGAATACCAAGGTAAATCGCATCACTATTTCCCAAAATTTTGTCGAGTTTTTATACAAGGAAAACATAGAAAATAATTCCCCCAAACTATGGCAAGTTTTGATACAAAAAACAACGCAAAGAGTACCAAGGTAAATCGCACAGATATTTCCCCCAAACTCTAGAAAGTTTTTATACAAGAAAATGTAGAGAATACCAAGTTCAATCACATGTCTATTACCACAAACACTATCAAGTTTGATACCCAAAAAATTAGAGAATACCAAGTTAATCACATGGCTATTTCCCCCCCACGCTGGAAATTTTTTATACAAAGAAAACATAGAGAAATACCAAGGTAAATCACATGGAATTTCCCCCAAACGCTGGCAAGTTTTAATACAAATAAAATGCAGAGAAATACCAAGGTAAATCACATGGCATTTACCCAGACGTTGGAAATTTTATATACAAAGAAAACGAAGAGAAATACAAAGGTAAATCGTATGGCATTTCCCCCAGACACTGACAAGTTTCGATACAAAGAAAACATAGAGAAATGCCATGGTAAATAACATAGAATTTCCCCCAAACTGTGGCAAGTTTTTATAAAAATAAAACATAGAGAAATACCAATGGAAATCGCATGGCATTTCCCCCAAACGCTGGAAATTTTTGATACAGATAAAATGCATGGAAATACTAAGGTAAATCACATGGAATTTCGCCCAAATGTTGACACATTTTTATACAAAGAAAATGCGTAGAAATACCAAGTTAAATCACATGGCATTTCCCCCAAATGATGGCAAGTTTTGATACAAATAAAACACAAATAAATACCAAGGTAAATCGCATGGCATTTCCCCCAAACGCTGGAAATTTTTTATACAAAGAACGCAGAGAAATGCCAAGGTAAATCGCATGGCATTTCCCTGAAACACTGGAAAGTTTTTATACAAAGAAAACACAGAGAATACCAAGTCACAGAGGGTGCACAAATTTATAAAATCACAGAGGAAATAAATCAGAAGCCCATCAATCAATAGACTAATTCAAAATTTTATTATTCCATTTACAATCACAACTTCATGGAAAGATTCAACCTTAATATACAATCATTTTAATAATTACAACTTGAAATTTAAATACCATAACTGGCGAATATAGTCTTGATGAAAATCCTTGATGACTGTCGTTCCCTTCTTTTGTACGCTTGTTAACCGTTGAGACTTCACTGGTACCTCCCAGCCAACGCTTGGGGTACTCTTCTTCCCCATTAGCCCCCCGAGCTGGAAAGGGGCCACCCACACACACAAATAGAAATCCTCTAGCTCCCACCTTACCTCGCAAGGTAGAGCCATCACTCTCTCTCAAGCTGGGTATCCCAACTCTCACTAGTCAAACCAATCAAAATTTCTGCAGAATAACCTTACCCATAACCAATGATGATCCATTTCTCATCTAAACCATTTGATTTATAGAATTTTGTATATAACTCATCCCCACTTGCACAATTAATTCACATTTTACTTAGAATAATTTAGAAGTATCTCCCCCTTATACTTGTCACCCTTTCCTTTAGTTGCATAAGTAAATAAACAATTTATTTTAATTAAATTCAATTTCCCTCACCTCACCTAAAAGCGCTCCTTAAATCACTCCTAGTTGTCCCTTTATTCCCCTTAATCCCAATTAATGAATGATTCATTTCTAAATCTGAGTTGAGTTAAACTAGGATTCTTCTCTATTTAGACTATTGTTAACTAGACTCTAGACACCTTTCAATGTGTACACATTGATTTTATTCTTTATTCTTTTCTTATCATAATTTCCAATTTGGTATTTTCTGCACACATGTGTATTTTATTAATTCTTTAGAATTATTTCATCTTCCTTAATTTTTTAAATTGATTAACCTCCTTCCTATTTTATTAAATTTATAATTTATTTTTAGTATTCTCACCAAACTTTAGATTTCATCTTAATTTTTTAATAGGCTTAGACTTTCATTTTGGAATTCACAATTATAATTTTAATCCTTAATTAATTAAAGCTAGGAATGCTTAATGATTTTACAGGGTTTAATTATCCACTCTTTTTTTTTCTAGGCCACCTAGATTCTTTTACTCAAGTTTTATTCCCGCAATGTGCCCTTCAAGATGCACTCATTTCTCCAAGGGTGACACTCACCTTTCATTAAATTTTTTAGTTACACGATGTTTCATTCAGGATGCACTCTGTGCTCCAAGGGTGTTACTTGCCTTTAACTAGTTTTGGTACTTGTACAACCCCTAGAGTCAGTACTCCATTCGGGTGGCCTTGTGAGAGACTAAGGGATTCTAAGGTATAAGGAACCTGCCTTATTGTGTCCCCCTTAGAAATCCTCATGAGCGAATGTCTTAATATTCCCTCACGAAATCGTGGATCTGTAGAACTAGGTAATTGTTAACCTACAATTTGAGCCATGACAGTATTACTAGTAGACCTTTTCAGGGGCTCTTCCACACATATCCCTCAATATATGTTCTATGTGCATGGCCCCTTTACTCCTTATGTGAGTCATATTAGCAAGAAATCATCAACCTGCATCCATCAACGATACATTGTCAATGATCCATATACAACATCATAATATATAATCCATCATATGTCACATATGCATAAATGAAGTACTCAAACCAATACAGTCCACTCCCTGACTCAATTTAGAGTCCAAGGAGGTCCATTGATTCCATCGTCTGTCAAGTGTCCTGCACACTCAGGGAAAACTTGTCAATAACATCTGTCAATACGCATATATCAATAACATCAAATCATAATCATCAACATCATCCTAAAGATCTATAAGAGAAATATACAATCATGTACTATAACCGGATCACTTGCACGTAAGTTTCCTCAAAGAATAAGTCGATAGCATGCACTCACAAGAGAGGGATGTTACATACACCCCCTCTTGTTTTAAACTTCGTCCTGAAGTTGTATAGTATATAAGATGCAGTAAATAAAGTATTTGACAGGATCTGTATGTCTAATCTATCAAGAAAATATAGAAACTACTGGCACATAGTATTTGCATCCTCCCAGGTAGACAACTGTGGACTATAATTTTTCCAGTGGGCCTTGACCGATCGACAGCTCAATTATGTAGTGGTTGAATTTGAAGGTCCAAATTGCGGATTGGCTCTGCCATGAGTGCACCCTCATCCAACACCCACAAGGAACTCATGTAGATCACATTTGTAAGATCACTAACATAATGTTGCCAAACAAACACAATAAAACATCGATCATATGCCTAAAAAAATGAGGCTAGTCTAGTCGATAGGCCACTAGTCCTATCCTTTCCACAATTTCAAAAGGCCCCACAAACTTAGGAAAGAGTTTAGCACCCTTCCTAACTTAATCGAACTCTTGTGCGGTTTCACCTGCAAGAAAACTCGATCACCAAATTCATAACTGTGGTCAACGCGATGAGCATCAACATAAATCTTATTTTGATCTTATGCTTGTTTAATCCTTAGTATTATCGATTTCATTTGTTCTTCCATTTCTTGGATCGCTTTTGGTCCTACCAGGACTCTGTCCTCCAATCGATCCCAGCTCAATGGTGTCTGACATGGTCTCCCATAAAGAAACTCAAATGATGCCATGTTAATGGTACACTGATAGATGTTGTTGTACACAAACTATGCTAGTGGCAAGAAATCTTCCCAACTCTTTTGTTGGTCCGTCACGTACATTTTCAACATATCTTCCAAAATTTGGTTCATTCTTTCTATCTTCCCATCTATCTTAGGGTGATATGTTCTAATAAATTTTAGTTGTGTCCCCAAGGCCTCTTGGAAATTGGCCCAAAAACGTCCTGTAAACAACGATCCTCTATCAGATATGATCATTTTTGGCACGCCATCTAATCTCACAATCTCACTAATAAAAAATCTAGCTATGTCTCGCACCTGATACATCGTGCACATAAGAATAAAATGTGCACTTTTCATTAGAGTGTCAACAACAATGACAATCGAGTCATTCCTCCTTTCCCTCAGTGGAAAACCAATAATCAAGTCTATCAAAAATACCTCCCATTTCGATTCTGGAATAGTGTGTGGCTATATTAATCCTGTTGGATCTCTATGTTCAACTTTCACTTGTTGACATTCTAGACATCTCACCACATAGCTAACTATGTCCTCCTTCATTCCTTTCCAGAAGAATAAGGGATTAAGGTATGCCCTCATCTTTGTGACTCCTAGATGAGCCATGTACACTGTTCTATGAGATTTTTTTAAGATCAAACTTCTCAATTCGTCATTACATGGTACATAAATCTAGTTATTATACCTCATCAATCCATCATTGTCCAATGTATATCCTTCAAACTTTGGTTCCATCATGGTGTCTTGTCTGATATTTTCCTTGACTTCTTTATACCAGTCATCATCGCATTGTATGGTTAGAATATTTTCTCAAAGATTCATTTGAAGAGGTATCACCGATAATATGTGGGGTATCTGACTCAACACATCTGTAACTTTGTTCAATGTTCCTTTTATGTAAGTAATCTCAAAATGATATTCACTAAGAAACTTTGACCAATGCCTTTGTCCCGCATTCAAGTCACTTTGTATAAATATGTTTTGCAATCCACAGTGATCTATTTTTAGTTTGAATTTATTTCTAATCAAATAGTGTCTCCACACTCTCAAAGAATACACAATGGCCAATAGCTCGAAATCATGTTTTGTGTAGTTCTCCTCATGATTTATTAATTTCCTTGAGATGTAAGTGATTACTTGACCATCTTGCATCAAGACTCTGCCTAAGCCTTCCTTGGATGGATCCATGCATACAAATAATTCCCCTTCCATGTTAGGGACTTTTAGCATTGGCGCTATCGTCAACATCTCCTTGAGCCTTCGAAATTCTTCCACACATTTCTTGGTCCATAAAAACTTCTTTTTTTTCTTCTGCAATTCCGTGATCGTATTTTTTATCTTTGAAAAACCTTCGAAAAACTTTAGGTAATATCCTTCTAAGCCCATAAATCTATGTACTTAAGGTACGTTCATTGGCACAGGCCATTCCATAATAGCCTCTACCTTCGCTAGATCCACAATGAAGCCTTTGCTCGAGATAACATGCCCTAAGTAATGAATCCTTGATTGGTAAAAAGAGCATTTCAAAATTTTCTCGTATAAATTGTTTTCTCGTAAACACTATAGCACCAAGTGCAAATATTCATCGTGTTCTTCTATCATCTGATAATATATCAATATGTCATAAATGAATACTTGAACAAGCCTATCCAAGTATTCATGGAATACCCCATTCATCAAGCTAAAGTATACCCCAAGAGCGTCTGTTAGTCCAAACGGTAACACGGTAATCTCTTAATGTCCAACCCTCATCTTGAATATGGTCTAGAAATGTCTTCCTCTTTGATCTGTAACTGGTGATATCCCAATCTCAATTCGATCTTCGAAAACACAGTCGCATCCTTTATTTGGTTAAATAAATCATCTATACTTGGTAATGGATATTGGTTCTTGATTGTTTCCATGGTCAATTGATGATAGTCAATACATAGTCTCCACGACCCATCCTTCTTTTGCATGAAAATAATAGGCGCACCCCAAGGTGACACACTTTGATGTATAAGTCCCAGGTCCAACAACTCCTTCATTTTCATTTTCAATTCCTGTACCTCAGGTGTTGGCATCTGATAAGGCACTCTTGCTATCGGTTTAGTTCCAAGTTTCAGGTCAATTGTAAAATCCAATTCTCTTTAAGGTGGAAAACTCGGTAACTCTTCTGGAAACATGTCAGTGACCTTTGATACTACCAGAAGGTTTTCTAAACCTTCTTCCTCGCCCTTGTCATTTATCTGTAAGATTGCATATAACTGGAATCTCTTGTGCATGATCTTCTACAGTTGTAGGGAAGAAAGGAACCTCAAATACACTCCATGGTTTCTTCCTGCGATCACTCTTCTCTGCCCCTCATAGTCAATCAAACTCAGCCACTTCATCTTACAGTTGAGTATCGCATCGTACGATTCCACCCAATACATACCGATCACTATGCCATGATATCCTAATATCGTGACATGTAGGTTGGCCTTTATTACAAAATATCCCAAGTTAAGGTTACAGTGTGTAACCTTTCCTCCAACCTTATACTTGGCACCTGAAGCCATTTCTACGTATCTAAACTTGTCCTTTTTGACTACCTTTACCTTAATTATTTTTAGCACTACACCAAAAATAAATCTCTATGTAACAGTCAGATCTATCAAAATACTAAGAGTTAGTCGATGATGGTATCTGATGTCTCGAGCACAATGGACTGGTGCTCGGCCTAGCGGTTAATCATCATGAAATGAATCATATGGTTATTGCCCAAATGTCCAACTATAGTGTGTCTTGTTCACCCAACCTCTCTAGCCTTCTCAACCGGACAATATCGATAGTAGTGAGGCTCTCCACACGTCCAACACCCGGTCTTTGATCCAGTACTCCTAGTCCCTAAAGTAGAAGTTGTTGGCCTACCAGTCTAAGCTCCTAGTATATTCTGTTGAATAGGCCTAAGTTGCAGATGTTGGTGGCATTTTTGGTGATGTAGTGGTCCTTGTAGGGAGTCCTCTACTGAGGAACCGATCATCATGGTGTCATGAAGACGGGTCCTCTAGACATATCTTGATAGTCTGAAGTCTATCTGGCTGGTGTATGATGTTGTTGCACATATTATGTCATATGTCTAGTCAGTCTTGCAGGATTCCTTCCTTGACCCCCACTAGTCAACTCTTCCTCGGCTATGAGGGCCTTCTGGACTTCATCGTGCAATGTTTGAGGCATTAAGATCCTCACCTTTGCACTAATGTTGAAGGTAAGTAGGAACACAAACTTTTTGACCTTTATCTTCTCGATATTTAGATGTGGAGCATACCAAAGTATCTCCATGAATATGGGCTCATACTCTGGCACTGTATGACTACTCTTTCACAAGTCATCGAACTCATTGAGTTGGTGCTCAATGAATTCCTCCCAAAAGTACCTTTCCCGGAACCGTTTCCCAAACAATTCCCATGACACGTCTTCGATGACCATGTTTAGATGAGGTAGGAGTGTCTTCCACCAAATAAGATCACTCCCCTTTAGTTGAAATACCATCATGCATACCTTTATTTTGGACATATAATCACGAAGTGAAAAGCACATTTCCATGTTCTCCAACCATCCCTTGGTGGTCGAGTCATCTGTGGCACCCATGAACTCGAGAAGCTTCACCTTCTCGATTTCTCTACGAGTGCTACCACTTCCATATGGAGCGCGTTGTTAACCTTCATTGGGTATAGGCACCCTGGCCTCATCTCTATATAGTCAGTTAATCAAGGCCTCTAACATCATCTAAAAGGACCTCATCAAAACAACCACATCCCCCACAACAATCTTCTCCTATATAATAACTTTTTCTTCTCCTTGGGGGTTATACCTATCTATAGTGGATTCTATTAGAGGTGTAACACCTCCTCCCCTAGCCCCATTTCATCTACCTCCTTATCATCCTCTAACCATGATTACCTTCATGGAAAAATTTTAAATTTTAATTAGCAATATGTTAATAATCAAGTGTTTAATATAGTGAAAGGTGTAATGATCCCAAGTCACGGGGTTGAATCTCACTTTGATACCATATGCAACAACCCCATCCATTACAACAATGAAAAGCAATGTATAATAGGTAAATATTTTTTTCCAATTAGGATATTGAACTCGTTTGTAGTAGCCGAATTAATTTATCATCAATTAATTCCACAAACAAAACAATAACTTCTACTTGATTTCAGAAAATTCAATAATTCCTTTTAATTTAGCACATACACATGTTAAATTTATCAACGAATATTAATTTTATAACAGGATAAAACAAATACATAATTTTAAAATACCTTGGTCTGATGCTAATTCCTCCATTGATCTGGTTGTTCGTTGTTGAACTGTGTCAAACACTGCCCAAACCTTGTTTCCACCCTGCCAACTAGGACAACTTCCTAGGTCTAGGATACCATATGGATATCCTGTTAAGAACCAAACATCAATATAGCATAGAAAAACTTCAGGAAAGGTACTCAACGCCTTGAAAAAGAGATAATTTCAGATAATAAGCCTCTTCGAGGGGGCAACCTCCTTTTACCCCACTTAAATGTTCAAGTACAAGATGATTCAAAATGAAAATGTCTCCTTGGTATA
>JASDQU010404513.1:0-10700 GCA_032191745.1 Picea mariana | reverse complement strand
GGTATGGGAATCGTTAAGCACGATAATTGCTTCTTCGTGAGTGAGACATCGGTGTAGGATGCAGTCTACACCTCTCCGATACAATGTATCATCGAGTATGAGATAATTCATAGCCTAATGGCATATGCGTCGATGCTCATCATGAGAAGCAGAGGTGGGGCACTTCAAATTTTGGAGATAATGATTATTTTTGTCTTAGGCGCAAAAGCACCCAGGTCTATAGGTTGCTCAGCAAGTTGCCCAAGTTTTAGCGTAAGAGGGAGCACCAATAATTCAAATCAGATTTGGGTCATCCGATCCAACCAGGACAGGTGGCGGCCTATCGGTGTCTCAGGTATCAGGAGTCAGGAAGCTCTCCGTCCATTGCACTTGAAAGTGTCGATCAGCGAAACTCTGAAGCTCCCTTTGAACTAAGCCCAGGATCTCAACGCCAGGTCATATCAAGCGAGCGGGTGAAGGGGAGATAGCCCCTTTATAATAGAAAATACTATATGGGCCGTCTATATGAAGGACGCATGGCATGCATCCATGTCATGACGGCATTCGGGAGTTCGAGCGGTAAGCACTCCTCGCCATTTTTACATTTCGAAACCCCGAAACCCGATAGCATCGAAAGCACTGAAACTTGGGCCCACAATATTACCAGGTTAGTTCAGAGCCATCAAATCAGTGGGGAACACGTGGCAACCGTTAGGCCCTCCCGGCATTTCGCCCATCGTGACTTTAAAGGAGAAAAATCCTAATCCTTCCTCATCCGCGAACCCCAAAATGCCAAAAGCACTCTGACAGAGAGGTCAAAGGCGCCTAATTAAGATTCAAGAGAGGGGGTGCTGTGTTCTCCAGGCACTGATTCATGTGATCTAAATCCCGATGCCAGCTTGAGGATAAATGAAGAAGAGATAAGGTGGTTGAATCCTAGCTTCACTCATTAATTACAGGGTATGGACGTCTTGGTTGAAGGTCCACCCGAGATGGTCCTCCATACTGATTCTTTCCATGGAAGTTGCGCCGAGTCTCCAACTCACCAGGGAAGCCTGCACACGCCAATTCAACATTTAAGGGCTCAGCTACCCCCCTGGTGCGATCCATGAAGAATTAAGGTAGCGTATGATAGTAGAATGCAGGCCATATGTGATTGAGGAGATGCCTCTGCTGGGCGAAATGGGGAAGAGCATATGTAGGCATTTTGGCCATTTTTTGTATCTATCGATGGTAGATCAAAGCTCCCTACTGTAAAGTTTTAACAGATATTCTAGTTTGCTGGTTATGCATCTGTATATGAGATTTCTTGTTGTATGACAGACAATCTTTCTCACTCCATCTAATTTTCATCTCATGCTAAGAGAGTTCGTGACTGACTGATTCGCGTGAATTATTGCAGTTATGTTATGATAAAAGATTTATTGTTGCATTATTGCATTCTCTGGCTTTGTATTTGAGCGTAAGAGGATATTTTGTTTGGATGTATTCTTCTACAGTATGTTAGGAACTCTATGTTAATAACAGACCTCTGCTTTTCTCTTATATAAGTCTTCCGCCTATTCACCCTTTACTACAGCTCACTGTCTAAAGTTTATATAAGACCTCACCCACCTATGCATGCCTGGACTAGTTTTGGAGTTGGAATGATATTGTTTTTAGTTGGATTCCATTCAGTCATCCCATCTATAAACAATTGTGACATAAAACTGATGGGCGTCGGGCTCTACCCCTGCTAGCAATCCAAGAGTGACCTCCATCACCAACATTTATGGCGCCGTTGTTGGGGACGAAGTTGAAGATTTTCCCTGGGCAGAACGACATTGAGCCTCTGATTCTGATGGTGCATCAGACATCAGAGCCCTTAAAGATTGCTACTGTGCACCTGACGACTCCACTGTGGTGACTACATTGTTTCCACATCACTGTTTTAGCTGTGACTACTGTTAGCACACCTGAAAGCTGACCCTAAGGAGCTTTCTCGAGAAGGTTTCAGCAGCTGCTTTCTCATCCTGAGAATCTTTCTGGGGTAACGACAATGTAAATATCTGGCCTTTGATGGTGAACAAGGACCAAACACACTTGAAGTTGCGCATCTTTCACCTAGCGAATCCATGATTCGAGGATCAATTGGCGACTCCACTGGTTCGATATGGAGAAAATTCTGGCTCAAAGGTTTGCTTTCTGTGACTTTTCTCAGATAGTTTGTTTTCCTAATGCACTTCCTGATAGAGACCAATGGGAAGATTTCCTCCCTGAATTTCATGCAACAAGTTGGGAGGAACCAGTTGAGCATTTACTGGACTTCCATGAGGCTATCCACTGACACAATATCACACATGAGGATTTCCAGATTAAGCTCTTCAGGTATTCATTGAAGGGAGCTACTCTTGAATGGTGTCGGTCTCTTCCCGCTGCAAGCATCTACTCTTTAACAGGTTTTCATATAGCTTTCAATTCATTTTGTAAAGACTACTATCCAGCTGATGGTTTGTTTGAAAACTGTTGTGAGGAGTTTTCTTCGCTTCAGGAAGCCTCTGCTGGCCCTAAAGACCAAGTCCATGATGAAGCTTTTACTATGGAGGAAAGCATCTACTGTGAAAATATAGAGGTGTTGGACGATATTAATTGTGTTATCCCCAGAACGGAAGCATCTGACATCATATCAGATGCATCTGTTCTTTTAGATCTTCATGAAGATCAACACGCCTCTTATGGAGATTATGAGTTTGCAGAGAAGATGTGGTCCATGGTAGATGGCTCACCTGAGTATCGGGTTGAAGGAAATATTCCTAGCATCCCTGCTTCTGAGGACGAAAGCCTTCCCATTTTTAAAGAAGAAATTATTGTGGAAGCAGTTTCCTCTCTTTTTCTCCAGGGGGTTTCTCACAATATATGTTTAACTGGGATTAAAGAGAAAAATATTACGTGTGAGTAGCCAGAACCAGTAGGTCCCACTATCCCTAAAATGGAAATTTTTGACAGGATCACTGTTCTGGAGGAGGATCATATAAATGAAGGACAACCCCTTTTTGATATATATTATAGTGATGATGAGCAACAAGCTTATCCTACTTTTGATCACTATAGAGATACTGAAGAGCCAGTCAGTAAACAGAACCACCCCATGGTCCCTATTTATGATGAATACGAATCAGACCTGGGGGAGACCGAACCCGAGGAGCAGAATATTTCCTATCCAAAGCCAGTCAACGAGCAACCACCGCCCGAGAGTAGTGAGCCTACGTCATTTTTCCACCATCAACTTGTGCTTATCAGAGATATTCATCCATAGGTGACCAGTTGTGTAGCAGAGGAGGGTGTTTTTCACCCATTTTTTGGAATTTTCCACTCATTCTATGACCCTGTCTGCAAGTACATGGAGTGGCATTTCCCCTATGCCTTGGAGCCACCCTATTTCATCTCAACTCCATCCTGTAAGGAGGAGTTGAAGAGTGTAACCGCTCTGCTATCATGGTTACACCATCCGTTGATGATCATCGACAGAAGGAAGGAGCTATCCAGGAAGCTGCTTGAATGGATATGGTGGAATTTTTCTTTCACCTAGCCCATGTAAAGTGTTTTATTAGCTTAGGACTATACAGAAATAAGTTCCTGTAAGCATGAACGTTTATTTATTTTTTTTTTTTTTTTACGGCCTGTATTTTCAGCAGTGGGATGTTTTGAGCCTGACTCCATAGCCCAACAGCAAGGCACTGAAGCTGTGGAATGAGTTCTTAGAGCATCACAGGGATGACTCTATCCCCCATGTAGCCTAATGTTAGCGATTACTTTTGTCTTAGGCGTAAAAGCACCTAGGTCTACAGGTTGCTCAGGAAGTTTCCCAAGGTTTAGCGCAAGAGGGAGCACCAATAGTTCAATTCAGATTTGGCTCGTCCGATCCAACCAGAACAGGTGGCGGCCTGTCGGCGTATCGGGTATTAGGAGTCAGGAAGCTATCTGTCCATTGCACTTGAAAGTGCCGATCAGCGAAACTCCGAAGCTCCCTTTGAACTAAGCCCAGGATCTCAACACCAGGTCATATCAAGCGAGCGGGTGAAGGGAGGACAGCCCATTTATAATAGCAAATACTATCTGGGCCATCCATATGAAGGACGTGCGACACGCATCCACGTCATGATGACATTCGGGAGTTCGAGTGTTAAGCAATCCTCACCATTTTACATTTCGAAACCCCGAACCCCGATAGCGCCGAAAGTGCCGAAACTCGGGCCCATAGTATTACTGGGTTATTTCAGAGCCGTCAAATCAGTGGGGAACATGTGGTGACCGTTAGTCCTTCCTCATCCACGAACCCTGAAACGCCAAAAGAACTCTAACAGAGAGGTCAAAGGTGCCTAATTAAGATTTAAGAGAGGGGGCACTGTGTTCTCCAGGCACTGATTCATGTGATCTAAATCCCGATGCCATATTGAGGATAAACGAAGAAGAAATAAGGTGGTTGAAGCCTAGCTTCACTCATTAATTACAGGGTATGGATGTCCCGGTTGAAGGTCCACCTGAGATGGTCCTCCATACTGATTCTTTCCATGGAAGTTGCGCTGAGTCTCCAACTCGCCAGGGAAGCCTACACACGCCAATTCAACATTTAATGGCTCAGCTACCCCCCTGGCATGAGCCATGAAGAATTAAGGTAGCATATGACAGTAGAATGTAGGCCATATGTGATTGAGGAGACGCCTTTGCTGGGCGAAATGGGGAAGAGCATATGTAGGCATTTTGGCCATTTTTTGTATCTATCGATGGTAGAGCAGAGCTCCCTACTGTAAAGTTTTAACAGATATTCTAGTTTGCTGGTTATGCATCTATATATGAGATTTCTTGTTGTATGACAGACAATCTTTCTCACTCCATATAATTTTCGTCTCATGCTAAGAGAGTTCGTGATTGACTAATTCACGCGAATTATTGCATTTATGTTATGATAAAAGATTTATTGTTGCATTATTGCATTCTTTGGCTTTGCGTTTGAGTGTAAGAGGATATTGCATTTGGATGTCTTCTTCTACAGTATATTAGGAAGTCGATGTTAATAACAGACCTCTACTTTTCTCTTATATAAGTCTTCCACCTATTCACCCTTTACTACAGCTCACTGTCTGAAGTTTATATAAGACCTCACCCACCTATGCATGCCTGGACTAGTTTTAGAGTTGGAATGATATTGTTTTGAGTTGGATTCCATTCGGTCATCCCATCTATAAACAATCATGACATAAAACTGATGGGCGTCGGGCTCTACTCCTACTAGCAATCTAGGAGTGACCTCCATCACCAACAGATAAGTATATCTCTGTACCAAGGATCCAAAGAGGTGATAAAAAAAATATCTCCTCTAATAGGTGACTCTTCGGGCACAAAATCACCTGACTCAACTGGAAGTTCTGAAATAAGTTTTGCAAAGACCAACGACTTTTTGGATTTTGCTGAAATGAAATATAAGTCAAACTCCTGGAGGAAGAATATCCATCTACTGATCTTTCTACCTATTACTTGTCATGTCAACATGTATTGGAATGGATTCACGACAGTAATGACGGTGGTCTTGTGAAACAGAACATGATGATGGAATCATTGAACAACATGAACTGCTGCCAATGCAAGTTTTTCGATATGAGAATAATTGAGTTCCGGTCCTATGAGGCCTCAGCTTAGGTAATAAATCACATATTCTAAGAACAATTCATCCTCCTGAACTAATACCATGCAGATGGTTGACTCTATTGTAGCTAGGTATAATAAGAAATCTTTGTTATAGTTAGGTGGCCGAAGAAAAGGGGCAATCATGAGGGCATGTTTCAACGTGTCGAAATAGCATTAGGCGGCATCATCCCAATGAAAAGGAATGTCTTTCTTTAGTAAGTGCATAAATCCATTTGTGATCTCGACATAGTTGGCGATAAAATGTCTTAAAAAGATTGCCTTGCCCTGTAGACTCTGAAGTTGAAGGATTTTGTGTGGGGGAGACAACTGAATTATTGCCTCAACCTTGAGAGGATCGACCATGATCCTTGTTGTTGATACTATGAAACCTAACAAACATCCTGATGTTATGCAAAAGTTGCACTTTTTTGGATTCAAGCAAATCCAAAAGTAGCAACAATGCTCAAAGATAAGTTGGAGGTGTGTGGGATGATTCATTCTCTTGTGAGAACGACATGCTAAATCATCTAAATAGGCCTTGACTATATGCTTGAGGTCATGGAAAGCAAAAGACATGGCCCACTGAAAGGTCGCTCCATCATTTTTGAGACCAAAAGGAATCTTACGATACATGAATGTACCCCATGGACAGATGAATGTCATTTTGTGCTAGTCTTCAGGTTTGATTTGTATTTGGTTATATCTCAAAAAACTGTCCATGAAAGAGAAGGCCTCACAACCTGCACATTCATCAATTATCTGGTCGATGAATGGTGTGGGAAAATTATCTTTGGGACAGGCCTTGTTCAAATCATGGAAGTCTGTACATACACGAATCGTGCCTTATTTTTTATTGACCGGCACGGGGTTTGACACCCATTGGGTCAAATGGATAGGATAGATAAAACTAGATTTTAACAGTTTCTCAACTTCAACCTTAATGGTTGTTTCTTTCCTGGGGTTAACTGGATGAAGCTTCTGCTGGACAGACTTGGCATCTGGATAAGTTGTGATTTCATGTTCGACTATTTTGGGATCAATGCCTAGAATATCCTCGTAAGACTAGGAAAAAACATAACGAAATTCTTTGAATAGATCTATGTAGATTTGAATCTCTCCAGGGAAAATTCAGCTCCGACGAAAACATTCTCCACAACGCCAGGGTTTCTAGAGATATTGATTGGTATGGTTTCAGTGATGGTTGCCATATTATCCTCAACATAGACCTCGTGTGTAGCTAAGGGATTAATAGGACAAGACCTATCTCCAGTCATAGTCAAGGTCAATTCTCTGGCATCGATTTTGCTTAGCTCTGGGAGGAAGTATGATCTGATGAACATCATCCCAAAGTTTGTTCGGGCTAGTCATTGCTTCATTTACTGCTTCATCAGAGGGCAAGACTAATTCTAACGAATCGGTGTCAGTGAGAGAACCTTGAGCACAAATAATCTCTAGAAGGGAATCTAACTCTTGTGCAGGAGTTGGATCTGGGTTGGCTAAAGCTTACTAGACCAAAGAGTATGCTACTTCAGCTATGGACAAGGGCATGGACATTCCTGGGTGCCCTGTCCCCTCCATCGTAGCCGATGGGGAAGGAAGTATCCATGGATCGGTGAAGTAAGTCATGCGAAATGACGAAACTTGGAAAATATCAACCTTATGGTGGTCGGATATGAACTTGACATCGCCTTGAGGGGGCAGGTAATCAAATGTACCCATCAAAGATGGGCACAAACCAACCCCTATGTTGACTATGCATGGTTGAGGATTATCAATCATTGGGATCGCGGACAACCCCAATGAAGGTTCAGGTCTGGAGAAAGACAATTGATAAATGGTCACAATCTGGTCCTCTTGTGGAAACAATAAGACCCGAAAAACTATAGAAACCACTACTTGCATGGCATAATTCCAAATTCTTCCTAGCAAGAGATTGTAGTTGAGGGATGCGTTGACTACTTCTAACTCGATGCACATGGTCTTCCCTGCCAACTGCATGGGGAAAGAGGGAATGCTACCATGTGGTTGGAATGAACGACCATCAAAAGCAATGAGAAGAGTAGGTGACAGAGACAAAATGGGCTGGCCAATGGCCTTCCAACATGCCAATGACATGACGCATGTCGAGGCGCCCTCATCAACCACCATGTGAAAAATATTTCAAGTATAAGTTTTTGTGGGGTGAGAGACTACTATCTAAAATGCTATGTCGTAAGGCAGACGAGGTTTTAAGTCAGTTGTATCTAGCATGATGGTACCCGGATTACAAGTCTCAGTAGATCCTAAAGTGGTTAACAAAGCTTTCCTCTGGGAAGGGCATCTTTGGAGGACCTCCAAAGCAGACATCACACAAGTGGTTTGACACAAATCCTCCACCACAAAATAGTTATGGGTGGCCCTTGCGCTTGGGTTATGAGAATCTTTTTTGAACGTGCCTTTTGGGATGCGTGTCATTATTGCTCCCAAAGTCTTCTCAATTTGTAGAGGAAGAGATGGGAGTTTGACTTCTTTGCCCTTCTTAGAAGAGCCTGGTTTACTGTAGTCATGGGCTCTAGTCAATATAAAAGCATCACCCTTCATCATATATACATTCACGGATGTGGGATTGTTCGAAAATGGAGAGGGTCCTTGACTGCCCCCTTCTGTGCTTGTAGAGGCTTGGGTTAGGTTTTGCCCATTCTAAAATGGATTGGTTAACACAATAGGTTGTTGATGTGTTACAAACGTTTGGGCCTCTACAAGCCAAGGACATTGGTGGGTCAGGTGGTCTTCCGCGCACAGGGTGCACAGATACCTCGCCTTCCATTTCTTCCTGTTGCCCCCGCTAGCATTGTCAGTGGGTTTCTTATCCCCCTTACCCTTGTTTCTTTGTTTTTTCTTTCCTTCAAGCTGCTGGGTGGCCTTTGGATTTGTCAATTTCACTGTGTGTACATCCGATGTTTTAGTAGGGGGAGCTACCAAAACAGTAGTTTGGTTGGCCGCTATGTGTTGTATAGACAATTGTTGTAACTGCTTCATCAGTTTCTCAGCGGGCTTTGTTTGTGATGAACCAACAATACCATCAGCATGTGGTCCAACTCTCTGTCTAGTTTTATCAAGTATTGAGCATGGCACATCTAGAAAGATCTTGTATAATAAACCAGACTGAGAATAGATTAGCTCAAGCTATTGAGCTCTCATGATGGCATCTTCTTCGAAAAGCACTCCTCATGTCACGACATCTTTGGATAACTCTGGGACCAAAGACTTAAGGAAACACTCGAGCAGGAATGATGGTGGGACTAGCACCTTAATTAAACTCTTCCTGTGTCTCCATTCTTGAATGTGATCAGAGATATGGTCCACTTTTGTCTATGCGAAATTGGCCAGCAATTTTGTGCCAACATCATATCTCACAGGTAATTCGAAATGGTTTAGGAAGGCCATTGCCAATTTGCCAAAGGAAGAGTATCTTGAGCAGTCGATCTCAATATACCATTTCGTGGCACTGAGAGTATGTTGAAACAATTGCAGTTGTACAGAGTCGTCTTTCAACGAGTTAGATGAGCACCAAAGGTGGAAGGTAGTCACATGATCACCTAGATCTTCATTTAGCTTGGATTCAAACTTTGGTATGTTCAAAGGAAACTTCATCGGCATAGGGGGCTAACGCAGATCGTGACAGATAGGGTCATTCAACAACCTTGTCAAGTCTGGCAAATGCAAGGTTGCCAGAAAAGGTAGTTTGGGTTGTTGGTGATAACCTAGGAAAAAGGGGCCTGGAGTTTGAATGGCACCAGGTTGCCAGGAAAATTTCAGTTGCTGGCTTGGGTTCTGGTAAAAACCATGGCCATGACTAGCGTATGGATTCTGCATGTGAGGAGACATCATCGACTAATTCCCAAAATAGGACGTAGGTGGATGGGTGTGCATTACATTCGGAGGACTTTGGGTAGGGTTGCCCCATGTCAATCCCATGGGGATAGGCATAGTACCTTGTTCAAGGTTCCATTGACTGTGGAAGGAATTGCCCCAAATCGACATTCTTGACAAGGGAACAGATCCCTGCCAAGAATTCCAAGGCCCTGATGCAGAAGAAGTTCCTGGGTTTTCCCCCTGTGCAGGAATAGTACCCTACATAGGAATAGGTTGTCTGAAACCGGGGTTTCCCCCAGTTGGAAAAGAAACTGATGAGAAGACTTTGTTACCAAAGGCACCAAACAAAGAAAATGGTTTCGAACCTACTGGCATATTATGCGAAGGCGGTCCTTGACTATGGTGTGCAGGTGGCCCGACGGATTGCTGATGCGTGCCACTGAGCGAAGGGGATGAAGGAGGTATATGACCTCCCCCATAAGGGAAAGCATTAAAAGGAGCTGAAGTGCCCCCCATGTGGCCTTTCATAGGAGCATTAGAGCTCCCTTCCCCCAAAACTAAAGTCTGTGAAGTGGAGTAGGAAAGTACAGGACTTGTACCTGAGCTAGACATCCCGTATGAGAATGGAGGGCCTATCACACTTGGTGTAAAAGGAGTTGTGTCCACTGCCATAGATGGGATCAGACCACTGTGCGAGGTAGAGGTGGTCGAGACCATGGTGGCTCGGATTGGTGACAGTGGGTTAGGAGGTGGAAACTTTCCTGTGGAGATAACCGTACTGGGAATTGAAGAATTCCCATAGGGAGTGACAACATTTGTTTCCATTGCTGCGTGCGACACTGTATGGCACTCGTAAGGGTGAATCAATATGATGATGGGTTCCAAAATATCAGTGGTTGGAGTTTTAGGTGGACCAAGAGATTTTTCTCCAAAGTCTAAAATAGTTGTTTCCTCCAGATGTTGGTCGGGCACAATTTTGTGACCCGGTCACCTCAAAAGACCCTTGTTGGTCTAGCTTTCGCCTTAGTGGTGGCGGGGGTGGCTCCAGTGTAACCGGTGATAGGCCCTAAAGCCTTCATGACCAGCGGAGCTCGTGATCCTCCACTTTGTAAGAAGATCAAAGACACTCTAGGGCTGTCTACTCATTCAGAAAACAACACACACTAAAAAGTTCCTACAAGATAAAACAAGCAAACACTAAA
>JASDQU010404512.1:0-10732 GCA_032191745.1 Picea mariana | reverse complement strand
AGGTGACAGTGGTGGGATTGGTTCAGTTACGCCAGTTTGACATCCTTTCATCTGTCTTTTACCCTAACTACAAACTGTGCGATAACATGAACCACTCTCAAACATCCGGAAACAATTAATGATAATGTTAAAAGTTTAAGATAAAGGATAAAAAGGAAAGATAAAGGAAATGTCAACTTTTAGTTTAAGAATTTAACATTACCATTAATTGCAATCATTTTTGGTCAAACTGTGAGGCAAAACTCACTTTTGCAAAATGAGGGTTAAAAGACCAAGAATCTGATTATAAGGTAATATTGATGCAGATGAGGTGATAATTTCCATATTATCGCGATAATTACCTTAATTATCACGATAATTTCAATTTATAGCGATAAATTCAAAATTTCAAATTATCGCGATTATTACCGACAATATTATCGTCGAGGTGGGTTTTGGCTATATTATCACAATAATTCTGATAATGTCGCGATAAGTGCAACACTAGTTATAATGGCAATAAATAATTCAAAGAGTTCAAATGACTCCATAATTGMCTCGGATGATGAAGGTGAGTAMAATGTGGCAATTGATATAGTCTCGAGAAATAAAGAATCCACCCATCACCTGCATACAACAACCTAATAGTAACACAAAATTAATCAAAGATAAAGGCAACAATCAAAACAAGGTCCCACCTACATCTACAAAAAGGGAATGTAAATACATTCCACCTCACATACAACACCTTGATAAAATAAGATAAGATAATTTTATTAATGTCCAACGAATGACCACAAAAGTAGGTCAATCGAACTAAAGATTACAACAAGTATGGGTACAATGTGGGAATGCAAACATGTCTCCTAGATAGTGCTGAGAATAACATATAGAAAGAAACCTAAAGTAGTGAAATACCTGACAAGGTTAAGCCCTAGGTCTAGTTACAACCAAGGAAAAAGTGTATATAGCAATATCACAAGTGCGGTGATACAAAGTGAGAGTGTCCATGGTAGGAGTTGGAAAACTCAATACTATCCAAGAGAGAAATATCTGAAGGTGAAGCCAGTGAGGTCAATGTCTCCTGGATATGATGATAGGACTCACAACCAAAGGCCAAAACAAAAAGATAAGAGTTGTTACCAAGGTCAAAGAGGAGATCTCGGAACATAATAAATACAAAGAGAATAAATAAGGCATTCCCATAAGTTCTCTTGCAGGAGTGATACGAATTCTCCAACCAAGGACCCTAAAACTCTAAGGACTTGTAAAATATAAAGATGTCACGATACTTGTAGATTCTAGAAGTACACATAACTTTATTGATATCAGCATTGCTAGTATATCCCACCAACAATCTCATAGTTATGGTGGCAAATAGCCAAGAGATCGCAAGGGTAGGAAAATGTCACAGAGTATCTATACAAATACAAGGTTACAAGCTACAAACAAAGTTTAACACTTTACCACTTGATGGAATAGATGTACTTTTTGGTGTCAAATGGTTGATGCAATTATGTACTTATGCCACCGATCTTCAACAACAATTCATGAAAAGATGCAAATGGCAAGGAGAGATTTGGAAGTTGTTTGGATTGAAACCATTCCTTACCAAAAAAAGCAATTCACAACCACTGAAGAAGATAAATTACAAAAGAGCGCCAACCAAACTAACAAAGATTAGACCAAACTTCCTCGAGAAGACATGATTTTCAGTGAACAAACCTCTCTAAATATGCTCTGAGGACAAAGTTTTTCAACAAGGGAAGACTTATAATATACATAAAGTATATTAACTAAACTATAATAAACATTAAATATATAAATAATATTAATAAATATAGTATATAGACCAAAGGACACAACTCCTCACGTAAGGGACCATTCCTTGTATATAAAATACAAATGTCACATACCATTGTAATCATTATCTCATCATTTCTATCAATGTGTGTGTGCATTTCCATGTACAAGTATAATACTTCACAGGTCTGCAACAAATTACCAACAATTATACATCAATGGTTTCTCATAAGAATAAGTTGAAAGAGAATTGGGAGGTTTGAAGAGGTTGGGGTTATTACAACAAAATCTAGCAGCCCCACATGATGTAAAGTCCCAATCATCAAGGGGCTAGTCTGTACAACTCAGGAAGGCTACTCACTGTCACCTTAATAGCTCTTCCTATATTTTTTGGTTGGCTCTTCTCCAACTCAAAGGGACTTCCCTAAAGATAGGATTGTTAAAGCTATAAAGTGGAGGCTCGAGGTGATTTTGTGAAGAGTTAGCCTAAGCAAAACAAATGGTTGTAGCAAAAGTGGAATAAATGAGTGGTGTGGGAAAGGAATATGAAAGTAGAAAACCCAAGACCAAGTGCCTAATCACACCTTGAGCAAATGGAATCATGGGAGCATATATCAAAGAGGGCAAGTGCAAGAGAATGTAAGGCAATAGGGGTTGCTATGCATACCACAAATCAGCCTTAGATTGCTGATTTTTTATAGCTGAAAATTACCTTGGAAGGCTATAGGTACCATACTTAATCATGAATGTGAGGTTATGTAAATCTAGCAAAAATTTGGTTTATTATATGAAAGGTTAACATAAAAACAATAGAGAGAAGAGGGGTAAATCCTCACATTATTCTATCCAAATGACATAGTTCATTACAATGCACTCATAACATGCTATAAGGATTTCCTAATACAAAAATAAATATGTGGAAAGAAAGTGCGCAAAGAAAGCCTCACATAAAAATAATATACCTCAAATCTTCCATTAGGCTCCAAGCATCTGACGTACAAATGACGTCCATGGGGAGAGCTCCTCAATCCCCAAAATCCCAACAACCATTCCTAATACAAAACTAAGCATGTGGAAAGTAAGTGCACGAAGAAAACCTCACATAAAAATAATATACCTCCAATCTTCCATTAGGCTCCAAGCATGTGAAGTACAAATGATGTCCATGGGGAGAGCTCCTCAATCCCCAAAATCCCAACAACCATTACAATAAAGAGAGAGCCCCTCATTATAGAGTGAGTATCTTCCCTCATACAATAAAATATTATTATTTGCGAACTAACTCCATGACAAGTTAAACATATATTATAATAATGGAGTAGTTAGACCTCTCCTCAATCCATGGTTGACCATGTCACAATATATGGACACTAGCCTCTCCAAGGCAATTCTCGCCCTCATCCAAAAATAGTAGTAGTATGCACCAAACAATGTTCATGAAAGGGACGCACCACCAAAAATAGGCATCGAATCAAGTCAAATGCCAAGTGCCCACATGGAATGAGCCCTCCAAGAATGCATGCATGCAAGATATAATAAAATAATTCTCCATATAGGAGTATGTGCTCCAAGGTCCACCTAGGAGAACTCACTAAGTGCGCCCTCTAAGATGCATGAAAGAATAAAAAATATAATAATCCTCTTGTTATCTCCTCAAATAACACAGTCAAATTTGTTTATTTAGGTGATAGGAAGTCATTGAAAAATACGTTTCTAAATTTTTTAAGGTTCATTTTTGAGAGCCTTATGTTTGTAATAAAGATTGAAAAACATTGGATTTGGTTTTTATTTCAAAAAAGCCAAAACTCAAGTTTCGGTGGCTAAGCGCCTTCCCAAAAGGTCTTCTAAGCCACCGAAAGCCCTAGCTTTCGGTAGCTTAAACCCGAAATTCGGGGCTATTTTAGCCATTGAAAGTGCAGAAAAGTCTATTTTCACTGCACTGAATCATCATTTTCAAATGATGATTCTGAGCGACTGGAGAATCATTTTGAGAAACGGGCGGAGGTTTTTATTGCTAACATGTCAAAGAACAATAAACTCTCTCATTTTTCCAACAAGTGTCATAGATTGGAAGAATCGAATTCATCTCTGAGCCCTAATTTTCGGATCTCAGAATTTCCCTGTTTAACACATGTTTTTGAAATGCAGATCCCGGGAAAATGAAAACGAATATCAAAGAACTGAGAGAGGTTTTTTCTCACAACAAACCAATCTACAAAAGCCTCTTCCAGTTTGTACACAGCAGTTTTGGTTGGAAAGATATGGGTCAATCTTTAAGAAGCATATTTCCAGAAATTTTTGTCTTTTCCAGCCACCTCACAAATTCGAATTTGAGATAGGAGAAGAGGTTATCAGATCCATCTTCTGAGGATCTGAAACTGCTTGTAAAGGCTATAAAGCCTATCAGTTTTATAGACTAAAGGGTTCGACTTTGGGRATTATACATTGCTTGTACTCCCAAACTTCTCATAGCATTTCATAATATAAGCTTCTTTTGCCTATAATGTTCAGATTTACCTCTTGTCCATTCTATGCTTGTATCTGAATGATTTATTTCATTTCTTATGCTTATCTAGTGTCTGAGAACTGTCATCTTGTCATTACACTGATAAACTAAACTTTACAAGTATTCCTTGCTTATTATATTGGCCATTCATATATATTGTTTATGTATGTTTATGTTGATAAGATAAGATCTCTCCACACATTTACCTTTATTAAATCCTCTGAACAGAGTTAGCTAAAAGCCTTGTCTATATGATTATGTCTATGCATGTTTTGATTGAGTAAACCTTGTATTAGTCACCCGACTTGATCCACTTGAGTAAACATTGAGAGAATAAGTTAAGTTACCAGGCCCATTCCCTTTTCAGTCAGGGAAAAACCCCTAGAGTGATAACACCTCCTAGGAGAATGCTCCATAACAACATCCTCCAAAAATAGTAGCAGGTCCACAATATGCAGGCAACCAATCCACATGTGTGAATTCCAAGGTAAACAAGTCCATGGATGAATGTGCAAGATGCCAACTAGATGGAGCACTCCACAAGAAATGAACTAGTCAAAACCCTAAAATAGCAAGTGGACTACACAAGGCAAATCCAAGGAGATAAGGGCGAATTAGGGTTTTAACCCTGCCAAAACTCCATGAAATAATAAAATTTATATATCTCCAAGAATAACAAGAAATGTCTCCACAAATGCGCCCTCCAAGAATATGCTTAGAAATAGTAATAGAACCAAGTAAATGTATGCACAAGCCACACGTGTGGCCCTTCAAGTATGCCACACACCCCTCCATAAAAATACTCACCAATAAAATAATATGTATGCCAAGTATGAAAAGGAAGCCAATAAAATAGGGCGCCCAAGATATAAACTTAATCTGAATAAATTAGATTAATTTAACTATTGAATAGTTAAATCAACCTCAACATGTGTGCACAAAGGTTAACGTTGAAATAAAACCATAGTACCCTCCAATTAGTCACCAGTTGATTAAATCACCATGAACATGTGTGCCAATAAGGGGTGCACTCTAATAAAGTGTTGTACCATATAAATAAAAGATGTTCCCTCTAGCAAAACACCACCATGATAACAACAAAACATAAAATCCAACCTAAGGTGCACCACCACCAAGGGATTATTACATCAAAAATCATCATCAACCTTAGGAAAAGGTTAGATCACCATCAAATCATATGTAGTACCCCCCCTTTATAACTCAAACTTTGGTAATAACATATCAATGAGGGTACTAACATCATGAAACACATTCGACCCTAGGTTATGTCTATCAAATGTTACATCATAAAGTTAAATAACCTAGGAAAATCTCACAAAGTCGACATGAATCATCCCATCATAGCAACATCATAAGAGAAAGGTACATAACAAAAAGGCTAACTCATCCAACCATCAAGCATGCTCCCATCACATATCGAACACATGAGGCCCATGTAGAACACCCCCTCTTAGTGACACCAACATCATACATATCCATATCCAAGATAAGCATATTTACCAAACCACCATAATGAGAAAGTATGCTCCACATCCATAAAAAATGCAACCATGGGGTGACCAACAAGGCAAGCACATGTGATAAGACCACCAAGCAGCAAGCACAATCATCCAACCAAGGATAAGTGAAGCTCGTCCAACCAAAGACCTCCATCAAGTGATCCAATGCAATGAACAGAAGGGGCTCCACGAATATGAATCGCCCCAAATCAATCCAAAATCTCCAAGGAACCAAAATCAAATCTCCATCAATGTGATGAAAATCACAAGGTGGAACCTCATACAATATGAGGTGTAATATTGATCTGCAATTCAGATTTGAAAAACACACGCAGCAAACTAGAATGTGCAGCGTACGTAGAACAAAAGTTAGATAGCATAGAGTAGAGAAACCTAGCATACACGAAATAGAGAAGAAGAATTAGAACAAAAAAGTAACGATCAGTTCTCTTGAGTGAGAGAGCAGCACCTTCTATAAGCAAGGCAACTTTTTCCTTCTCGTTATTAGTTGTTGAAGTGAACTAAAGGCTTGTAGCAGAAAATCACAGAAGTGAACTAAATGACTATAATGGAAATAGTTGAAGTAAACTAAAGGCTTGCAGCAAAAATTGTTGAAGCGAACTAAATGACTACAATAGAAATCTCTAAAGCGGATTGCCACACTAATTATGGAGCACCCCCTCATCCTGCGTGGCCAAGGAAGTGGTGCGCACTTCCTTGTGGCCCAATTCCTCCCTATTTAGATCTAGAAGCGTCCCTGCTTCCGCCAACAAATGAGGGAAATTGTGTTGCAATGTTGTTGGAGATATCAATTTGTCCTGAGCTAGTGTCTGTCCCTTTCAACCCACAAGATATGAAAGATAGTGATGTTGGCGAGTTGTCCTGGTCTTGGAGTCAAGAATTTTATCACTGAGTAGAGGCAACAGAAAATCTGGAATGTTATCCACGGGATGTTGAACTATTATTGTTTCTTCAAGAAGAGATGGCTCAAACATCTTGAGATTGTTAACATTAAGCACATCATGGATGTCGAGTTGTGCAATCAAGTCTAGGCGATATGCATTCTCTCCCATGCGTTCCAGAACTATGTAGGGGCCATATTTGAGTGGATGCGGCTTATGATGTTGCACTTTGAAGTTGTGCATGTCCAGTAAGTGCCACACACAATCTCCTAGTTGAAAGAACAAGGGTGTGTGTTGCTTATCATGCCTCTATTTTGAATGCTCTTGTATTTCTTGCAAGGAAGCTGATACATGAGTATGGCGTTGATCCAACATGTGGATAAAACATTGAGTTCACTGTGTAGGGGGCATATTTTAGTGGATGCCGCTTATGATGTTACACTCTAAAGTTGTGCCTGTCCAGTAAGAGCCACACACAATCTCCTAGTTGAAAGAACAAGGGTGTGTGTTGCTTATCATGCCTCTGTTTTGAACGCTCTTATACTGCTTGCAAGGCAGCTGCTACCTAAGTATGGCGTCGATCCAACATGTGGATAAAACATTGAGCTGACTGATGTTCCTATTGTTGATGTGCAGAGCCAGAAGGAACAAGAGTCTCGGAATGGTATGCCATCGGATGACCTCCATGTTTAAGTGCAGCCCCAATGGCGAACTGAAATGCATCCTTCTCAATCTCAAAGGGTTGATTCTTATCTGGCAAACGGAGAACTTGTGCAAAGCATAATGCGGTCTGAAGTTGAGCGAAGTGGTGCCCAGCCTTTCCCAAAAAACTCTTGTGGTCTTGGGAATTGGAGTGCGTTGGCCAGTGCGCCAACACCAATGCCCAAGATGGATCAGAGCGACTCCCTAATGTGTACAGTATGACTCCCAAATGCAGAACTAATGTGTGTCCAAAATAGGATTTCTTCACTTGAAGTGTATGTGCCCACAGTAGCTCGAGGATGTTGTGGACACGTTGAAGATGTTCTGCCCAAGAATTAGTGAATACCAAGATATCATCCAGATAAATGACCACACACTTACCCAAATGACTTGTTGAATTCAAGCAAACTTGATGGTAGCSAGTTGTCAAAACCATCTTTGTGAAGGAATAAACCCCTTGTAAGTAGTACAGCAAATTCTCAATCCAAGGTAGGGGGTAGCAGTTTTTAACAGTGGCTTTATGAAGGGCACGGTAGGTAGTTACTAGGCACCATTCCAAATCATCCTTGTTTGGGATTGTTATCACACAATCTGTACTTTCCTAAAGCCCAAAGAAAGTAGATACAAGACTGGCGTAACAGGGAGTGACCTATCACTGTCACCTTGATAGGAAACCCCTTTCTATTTAGGAGTATTTCAACGTACCCCAGTGGAGACGTCCCAAGTGACCTGAGGGTTTGAGAAGGCTAAGGCAAAAGTACAAGAAAAATCATAACAAGACCTGCCCAGAACAAGACAACAATAGAAAAATCATGCAATTTCAAGTTACCATATGATGTTAGTGCTTCATAAAACCATGAAACTTTAAAAAATAAGTAAGCTGATATAATACTGCAGGAAAGTAATTATCTATAACAGCAATGAATGTTTTGTAACAGCCACAATAATTGTGCTTCAAAAATGCTTGAAAATGACAAGGGAATATAGCTCTAATTTGACAGAATGATAGCAACTTGTCAGAAGCAAAGTTGGCAATGTCTAATCAGCTTTTAATGTCACTTTTTAAGATGAATTTGCTGTTGTAAGATGGCTGTAGCAATCTTTTGCAACAGCAGCAAGTTAGTTAGGAAATTAGTCTAGTTTAAGATTAGTAAAAGGTTTCAAGGAAGGTTGTTTGAGAGATGTTTGATCAATCAATCATTAAGGTGAGTGGACTAGTGCCTTTTAGGGTATATGGAGTCAAGAATAGCAGCACCAAACCTTAGAGCAAAATAGCAATGATAGTACTTAGCCAAAGGAGATGGAATAGATGGAGGAGGTGTTGGTAACCCAAGGCCTCAAACATCCAAGTCCTAAGAGAAAATCGGCTAGAAAGTAAGAAGACTTAGGCCCTAGCGGTTTCTCTTTCCTTAGACAATTTGGAAATGATATATGCAATAGGCAATTAGAGGAGGGCTACTAGAGTGCTAGCATTTAGGGCTCTAGTAGCTACTTCTAGACAAGGTGTACTTGAGAAAATTAAACAAGTGGAAAACTATAGAGAGAAAGATAACAACTTATGTTTCTCTCCTAGGGTTTTAAGCAAGCAATTTCATAATCTTTAACATGAACCAAGTAAAATTTACCACAAGTATTCAATAACGTAAACAAATTGCACATTTTCTACTTACTTCACCAACAATAATCAAGCCAAACCCTAGTTGAAGATATTCCACAATGAAAAATAGCCAAAATACACCAAAATTTGCCTCTCCAAGAAGTTGCGCACCACTTAGTTCATCCAATAACCCTTAAAGAGGGCCGAATTTCAAACCACACACTTGTGTGATGAGTTAATGATGAAAAAATGAGTCTTTTCTCTCTATTTATACAGTTTCAATGACCTTTAATTAAAATTAGGTCATAAAAAAGGTTGACATGGCCAAATTACATCAAAAATCCATTTTTTACATAAATGAAGTTAATTAAACCCTAATTTCATCTCCAAGGGTGACGTCATGCCCTTCTAGGGTGACGTTAGGCCCCTAGGGTGGAACGCTAGGCCTCAAATGCAGAACGTTTAGCCTCCAAAAGCCCTGAATGCTACCACACGTGCCAACTAGCACACAACTTCCCTCATAAATGCAAACCCTGACTAGATGACATCTAGGGTCAAAATGATTACATCATGGGCTCTCAAGGGTCAGCATCTTGGTGGAAAGGAAAGACCCCCCTGGGTCTAGGCCTGACAGAGTGTCTCGGGGGCAATGTCCTTCTTTCTTCCTGGTGCAAGCCTCTGGTGTCTCTCTGCCCCTAGTTGGGGTCACAGCATCCATCTGTGGTCTTTCAGCCCCATGGAGGTCCAAGCTAATCGTTCCCCCATATGTACTTGTCCACCGGGCAAAGTCCTGCGGCAACAACAAGTACGCCCTCCAGGGGTTCATAAGTCATAGGGATCATAGCAATGTCAATCACATCTAATAATCAAATTACCCAAACATGTGCATCAAACCCCCCTTTATTCAATTTAACAAGTCAGGTTTGGAAAGGGTCTCAGGATGTCCTACTAGGCTAATCTTCCTTAAGTTCGGGGTGTTTCACAGGTGAGAGCCAATCTAGGTCATGTAAGTGTGTGTAAGGTGACATGGGAAGTGTTTGGGCATAGGGTGCAGTGATAACAGGGAACTGTAGGTCTTACCTGTGGGTGCCTCTGTAGAGGGCGAGTTGCATCTTATCATGGATGCCATTGTTTTCTAGCCCATTCAATGCCTTTTATTCTTAGTCTTACTGTTTTTTCTTTTGTGCTTCAAAGGAAGAGCTGAGGGACACTGTCCTGGCTTGGTGACTAGAGGTGACAGCTTTTGTTAGGGTCCTAACCCGTACATAGGTAAAACAATATATTTGGATGTAATAAAGGTCAATATTAATAAGGCCTTACAATAAAATAGAATAAGTCGAATGTAAGAAGACCTAATAGAAGCTTCTGCTTCTAGAAGGATCTTCCTCTAGATGCTTCTTTTGATAGACATATTTGGTATAAATAGGAGTCGAGGGTATGAGAACCCTAGCTTGAAGATTATTGTAATAGAGCTCTGCCCGACTGGAGGTTGCCCCCTCGAAGAGGCCCGTGAACATTGCTCTCAGAATCAAAGTGTTATTTCTGTTGTTATTCTTAAATCATTTTAGTGTTATTGTGGTGATTGTTCTGGTTATATTGTTGTTATTCTGCCATTTCTAGCATTTTATTTATATTCTGCATACTTTTTATATCTGGTATATTACAAGTGGTATCAGAGCACTTTCCTTGGCAGAAAGTGTGAGTAAATTTTTTTTCAGAGTAG